>JANAVB010006643.1:0-32766 GCA_029216955.1 Iris pallida | reverse complement strand
TGTACTCTAAATCACTAGCATTGCTCTCTTTATATATCATAGATATTTACTTACAGTCTCTCTTTTACATTATGCTATTTCTTCAGATCCTGTATTTATCTCTAGCATGATTACATTTCCTTTCCTGTTATGACTTGTTGAGATGTATTATGCTCGCTCCTGTCCTGACTGGACCTGTTGATAAATTTTACAGATAGCCTGGAGGTTGCCTGCTAGCCTAGAGGACAGTAGAGGTTGTAGATAGCTAGGATTTATTCATAGTTTATTTTCAGTCGTCTTGAGTTGTATTTATGGATGTACTGTATTTGAGTTTTGAGATGTATTCTGGTTTGTATCTTAGATACTTAGACTTCTATCTGTTGTATCTCTTTTCGATTTCATGTTTTTACTATCCCTTTATGCTCTCCTTAGAGTGATTGAGTTTACATTCTGCTATGTCACCCCCATTCGGGGAGTATAAACAGTTTAGTCTTACACTGTTAGATGCATTGAGACCTAGGACAGCGTTCTACCCCGACACTGCGATGTAGGCTGGACGTTGTTACGTTCTCGTGCCCTAACTCTAGGGTACGGGTCGTAACAGCAGGGTCGGCGGGGGGAGGGCAGAGGGTCGGGCGGCTTGGGGTTGCCGCCGCCACCGGGAGGAGGACAGAGGGGGGAAGGGGCACTCTCGGGATTATAAATTTTAATTTTGGATGGAGGGGCCTTATTGAGCGGATTTGTATTCTAAGGAGGGGCAAATTGCTTAAAAATGACTAATATTCTTAATTTGTGAAAATCGGGTATCTAACGAGGATTTTTTTTGTCATTTACCCACTTAAACCAGATCCAACGGATGTGAAATAGGGGATGCTTGGGGAAGCAAAAGTGAGGGATATTGATCCTTGATATATATATATATATATATATATATATATATATATTATATATTATATATATATATATATTATATATTATATATATATATATACATATATATATATAATATGAGGGATCCACATCCCCTCACTTTTGTATCCCCCATGCATCCCCTCTTTCCATCAATTGGATTTTGTTTAAGCCTTCTAATCTTAACCGTTTTTTCAACGGTTAAGATTAGATGATTTAAACAAGATCCAACGGGTGTTATCATGGAGTTGTATGGGGGATGCAAAAGTTAGGGGATGCGAGTGCGCCTATAAGGCGTTCCGCAACAGACTGTTAACCAAAGATAGGCTCGAGAGATTTGGCAAACAAATCCACAGGAGAGGCTGCATGCTATGTGGGAGAGAATCGGAGGGAAAACACATGATCATCTTTTCTTCAAATGTGGGTTCACTGGAGCTATTTGGCAGAGATTCAGAGACTCGATAGGCATTACTAACACCAGGTAGCCTCCAGTATATTTTTGAGGAGATAACTGCTCTGAAAAATAGGGGATAAGACACAGAAAGCCAGATTTCGTCTGCTATCAGCTATTGGCATGTATGGCGAGAGGATGATAAAAACCTTTGAAGGAAAAGCTATTAAATGTCAGGTATCATTAACAATATCGAATATGACATTAACTATATGGAGAGGTGATAGGTGAGATAGTAGAGAGTTTTGTAGGCAGTGAAAGTGATTGTAAGCAGGAGGGCTACCTCCATATTTCACATTTATAGTACCCATTCTTCAATATATATATATATATATATATATATATATATATATATATTATATATATATATATATATATATATTATATATTATATATATATATAATATATATATATATTGTGTGTGTGAAACCCATATTTTGTGAATAATTATTATTAGTGTTTTAGTATTAATTATTAGTATTTCTAATATTATTATTTTTATTATTATTAATATGTTTGAGTGCAAAATGATTTCGAAAATTAAACAACATTGATTTTTGAATTCAGACCCAGACCCGAGTCCGAACCCAGACCCAGGCCTGAGCCGAAACCCAATTTCATTTTTCTTTCCTATTAAATCTGACTTGGTTTAATTATAATTATATATATATATATATATATATATATATATATATATATTATATATATAATATATATATATATATATATATATAATAAATATATAAAGTTTATAGCTGGTCCCGTAGGACCAGCACCCCACCCACTCTCACACACATGAATGGCAAAACCCCCTCATTCTGTAACTCCCAACCTCAACTCCCCACTTCATTATTCTCATTACAGAGAATGATAAATTCACCCCACTACCCACTCCTCTCTTCACGAATTCATTAGCAGAGGAAGAGATAAACTCTCATCTCTCTCTCGTACCTCTCCCTCTCTGTTCTCTCATCTCTCCCTCTCTCTGGATCTCACATATTCTTTTCCCTCTCTCAATTTTTTTCACTTTCCCTAAAGCTCTCCATCTCCCCTGGAGAAAGAACCCTACCCGAGCCCTATCCCCCATTCCCGGTCGACTAGAGCCCGCGCCCCGCGGATCTTCGACCGCCGACCGGCGCTGCCCTTCCGGCGAAGCCTCTCCGCGCGACCGCCCCGTCGCCATTCCGGCGCGTCTTCCCGTCCGCGCCCCCATTTTCTCTCCGGCGAGGCTGCCCTAGCCGTGCCCTCCGGCCACCCGAGCTCGACGGCGCTCCGCCGATCCCCCGCGTGCGACCGCGAGCCACCCCGCCGTCAGCCCCCCCCCTCCGCCCGAGCCGACCGGCCCCATCTCCGGTGGCCGTGCCCTAGCCGCCGCTGTCCGCGCGACCCCGCGGCCAGCGCCCCTCTTCCGGCGGACTCCCCGAGCCCCGCGGCCGACCTTTCCCCGGCGGAGCTCCTCCCCGCCGTTCCCCGTCCAGCGAGCCCGTCTCCGGCGGTCGACCCCCTCGCAGCGCCCCGTCCAGCGCGGCCTCGAGCTCCTCCCCGACCGCGCGTTTCCCGTGCGCGCCCTCTTTTTCCGGCGAGCTGCTGCCGTCGCTCTCCAGCGGGCCAGATCTGCTCGCGAGCCCTCTCCCGCTGTCCGGGATCTTCGACCTGCTGCCGAACTTAGTTTCGATTTTTCCGAGATTTTTCCCGCGGCTCCCCGCCAACGGAATTTGGTAATTTCTGGATAATCACAGTAGTTCGTCCCTCCCTGTAGAGTCGATGATGAAATCGGTCCCCGGTTTCCCTTTGGGAAATCCGGTTAACTGCGTATTTTATCGATTAGCTGCGTTATATTTTCGATTAGCTGCGTTAGATTATTTTTCCTGTGTTTTACCTGCCGGTTTGGTGTGAATTGGTTGATTATGGGAATCCCGGACATTTCGGGAAGTTCGGTGGGATTGAGAATTATTTTCTGTGGCTTGGGATTATTTTGGTGGATATTCTGTGGATTATTTTGGGTTGGAAATATTTGCAGGTTTTCCGTGGCGCATTTCCCAGTTTTGGGTTTGTCCCGAAATAGAGGAAATGCTGCCCAAATTTCTACAAAAACTATATTTTTATTGATTTCAAAAGTGGCTTTCGAAAATGAATTTCTAAACTGATTTTCGGGCGACGACCGTACCGGTCTGTGGGCCCCGGCGAAATGCAAACGCACCGGTCCGACCGGACGTTGGGGTATTAGCCGAATTTTGAGGAATGGACCGAGTCTGAGACTCTTAGCATTTATTTAAATTATTTTAATTAATATTTAGGCTATTTACTATAGTTAGTTAATTACCGCACTTTATTTAATAATTTAATTCATTTTCTCTTATTTGATGTAAAAGAAAATTGTACAGGGCATAAGCCCACCCTAGGACCATTAGCTGTGCCAATGTATTGTGTAGCATAGTTTTATTTTATTTTGATTTTTTGGTGGATGTGGAATTTGGGTGGTTTTTGATTAGTCGCATAATCGTAAATTAGAGCGCGAATTACTAATTAATTACGAATTTAGTTAAAATGAATAGAATAATATCAAATAACTAGTTCACGGTTTATCACTAAAAGAAATTATATTTTTATAGATATTACAAAACACAAAGTTTTCCAAAGTTAATCGGTTCTCGTTATTATTTCCAAATAATCAATTAATCGGTTTAATCAACGCACATAGTTGGCGACGTAAACGATAGCTGTAACTTAATAACAACTAAAACCTGACTAGGACTTGCTACTAGAGATTGCAACTAGCACACTTAGCCTGGTTATACAAAGGATCTAAGTCGAGTTCTCAACTGTAGGAACTCGAAGTTACAACTGACGTTCCTCCTCGGTACCGACTCGTCTATCCAGTCATTCTAAAACAAAGGCAAGTGCAGTTATGTCTATTTGGTAATTTATCTAGTAATTTTTTATTGCAATTTTAAACCACATTGCTACACGGAACTCTCTCCTAGAGTTCGAATATTGACTCATTGATTGAATCTGATTGACTCGGGATATTGGGGGAGTAGTGTAGCGTCTATGACCAACCCCTATATTGCATCATTGATTGTGCGAGCTGATTCCTCCTATACACGAGGATAGGCCGGACCGTATCATTAGGATATAATTGAATCATCCCAAGCCGGTCATAGTTCGTTACCTACTCAAATCACATTGTTTTCAATTGTAGAATTGTGAAAAATATTGTTAAAATATTTCAAATTGTTTAACATTGCAAATTTCAAATTATTATTTGAATTATTGGATATTCGTAATTGTACTTTGCTCCCTCCTGACTGGAGACCCAACATTTTAGGTAACACTGAGGATGACGAGCTATACTATAATAGCTACTACGACCCGGTTCTCTACCCTGCGACGGTACCGGAGCCGTCTCTGGAGGACGCTGATCCTGGGACTGCTGAACCTGATGTTTAGATAGTTCTTCCTTTATGCATTTTCTTCTTTATTTGGAGTTTGTAGTTTTATTTCGGTATTTCCTTTCACAGTTGTACTTCTGAATATTTTATTAAACAAAGTTTCAAATTCCGAATAGAACAGTTGTGACAAATGTACTTGTGTTGTTGTGAATACCTGCAATGGAAGCTTACTGCCGCCGTCTCAACAACGGTGCAGGCTGGGCATGATCCGGTTCGACCCAATTAGTTGGGATCGGGTCGTGACATGTTTTAGTGGTGGCCCATGCAGGTCAGAACAACAACTTAGGAAAACAACTTAGAAACAATTAGAACACTAGAACATCAATTTGTCACGACATAGGTCCGATTCATATATAAGTAAATATTTTTGCTTGATTATAGACCGGTAGGCTACCTTGCTTGTGTGCGTCCTAAACCTTCCAGAGAATGACGGTTGACCAAATCCTGCTGACGATGAGGTGTCATCTCCGGATCATATCCCATCTCCTCAACCAAGTCCAGGGTCTTTTCCCTCGCGGTTGTTTGACCGTCCTCATAGTGCATCCAGTGAAGTTTTTCCTACACTGGCGATTCCTACCTCATCTCAAACTGAATTGCATTTCCTTGGTGGAGTATTCATTTTTGTTGCTCCACTAGTACCAGCAATCATCTTCCAAATGGTTGTCCTATTTCAAGAAATCCTGGAGTTCCAGAAAGCTCAAGATGAAGCTCAGCAGGAACAGAATATCACGAGAGAAGACATGAAGAACGTCATGATGTAGCCTTAGCTATCTTAAACCAAGTTAGAGCAGAACTTTTGTCCTAGGAAGGATACCCCTGAAGATATTTGGGTCCCATCAAGTACTCTACTTTCCGGCAGTTTTGTCGTAGAAGCTATGGGCTTGTAACTATTGCAAGAGGCCTGGTCATCAGGCCGTTAGTTGCCGCAAGAGATTGGGACAATGTTTGGCATGTGGATCTGCTAAACATCGGGTAAAGGACTGCCCTTATCTTTCCATCAAACCAGAGCTCATATTCCAGCAACACCTGTTAGGCCACAACCTAGGGACTCTCTTCCTATCCAGCAGACCCTGCCTCCTACATTAAGGCATGATGCAGACTCGGGGTTCATAGAAGATGAAGGACCAGATCAATGAAGGCTCTAGGATTTATTCGGAGTGGAACTTCACCTTAGGGAGTACCTGTCTTGTTTGTGCCCCAGAAGGATGGAACAACGGATATGCATCGATTACCAGACACTAAAGAACAATGCTCTCTATCCGGATCGAGGATCTGTTTGATCTGTTTGTGTGGAGTTAGGGTGCTTCGAAGTTTGACTTAAGATCTGACCACCATCAAATCAAAGTCAGGAAAGAGGACATTTCCAAGACCGCGTTCGAACACCAAGTATGGGTAGTTTTCTTTGGTCAGGACGTTAGACTGACAAATGCTCCTGCTATGTTCATGAATCTCATGAACAGAGATTTTCATGAGTATTTGAATCAGTTTATCTTCTCCATAGATAATATTCTGATATATTTGAAGACTGAAGAAGAGACATACCACTACACCAATCCTGCGCTACCGCAGGAACCGGTGGTTCTCTATTTACAGTAATGCCTCTGGAAGAGGACTGGGTTGCGTTCTTCAACAATATGGGAGAGTAATTGCTTACACGTGTAGGCAACTACAGACTCATGAGAGGAATCATCCCACGCCTAATTTGAATTGCTGCAATTATCTTTACTTTGAAGTTGGAAGCATGATTTTTATGGAAAGGGAGTGAAATTTATACGGACTACAAAAAGTCTGAAATATGTATTCACTCAGAAAGGGCTGAATGTTAAACTAAGAAGATGGCCGAAGCAGAGGAAGGATTACGATATCAACCTGCAGTACCATTCAGGTAAGGCTAATGTGGTCGCTGATGCACTTGGTCGATACTGATGGCGAAGTTCTTAACCAAGGACTAGCACCTGCTAGAAGACATCGAGAAGTTTGGACTGGAGGTTATACTACCTGGAGATAGAAGGACGGAGCTGGATGCTGTTTCAGTATTGATGAAGTTCGAGGCGGAGGGACAAAAATCAAGAGAACGTAGTTTCAAACGAGGCACCTTGCAGGCTTAGAGATCAAGTGTTGGCGGGAACACTTGAAGGTTGATCAGCATTGGAACTCTGAAGAATGGTGCGAGACTTTGCGTATCGGCTGACAAACGGAGGAACGAGTTGATGAAAGAAATGCACCAGTCGCAGTATTCCATAAATTCAGGAGATAATAAGATGTATCGTTATGTCTCCATTGATTGGTGTTATGGAATAAAGAAGGACAATTCCAAGTATGGAAATTAGATGTGAATTTGTCAACATGAGGAATTAGCAAGAGAACAACAAGTTTGTTGGAGCCGCTGGACAATTCGGAGTGGAAGTAGAAGCATATAACAATGAACTTTGAGTAAGGATTGCCTTGTTCCTAAGGAGGGAAGGGCACCAATTGGATTTTAGTAAACCGACTGACTAAGTCAGCACACTTTATTCCCTTCAAAGTTGGTTTATCCACTAAGAAGTGGGCAGCATTGTACGAGAAGCACATCTACCGGATTCATGGAGTACCGTGGGACGAGTAAGCAGAGAGGTCAATCCAGATGCTTGAAGATGTATTAGGATTTTGCGTCTTGGAATTTGGTAGGTCTTGGGAAGACCAAATTGCATTTGGTGAAGTTTCTCCTACCAGAGGAACAATCAGTTTTGACGGAGCTGGAAATTGAGGCCAGTAACATCAGGCCATTTGGAGTTTAAGACGAGTTGGAAGTAGCGTACCAGTTAGCTCTACCAACTAATTTTGAGAGTGTGCAACGTCTTCTACGTCACAGCTCAGACATTACATTTCGAATCCGAGTCACATTTTGGATAATTCAGAGCTGAAGATTGGACTCAACCTTTCAGAGCCAGAGAAACCAGTTGCAAGCGTAGTCAGAGGTGAGAAGAAGATCAGATTTTGAGCCATCACTTAAACTCCTACTTCTTATCTTTTCGTTCTAAACTTGACTGATGCTGCTAATTAGCCTAGTTTTGTAAGCTATCTTTTTCAAGCTTGATCATGACGGTATTTTATGGGTGCACCCACTAATATATTGTCTAAATCAGGACCGGTGCATGATGGTCTGATCAACCTCGTGTACTTTGGTTCGCTTTTGTAATTTCTACATGGATGATATCATAAATGAAACTTATCCCTAAACCGTCTCATCCACGACTGCTTTGGAAATTCTTATTTTGGACCTGAGTTACGGGCGCAGTACCTGTACTTGTTTGATTCTCCTACCCTACTCTTTAAATTTCGAGGACGAAATTTTCTAAGGAGGGAAGATTGTGAAACCCATATTTTGTGAATAATTATTATTAGTGTTTAGTATTAATTATTAGTATTTCTAATATTATTTTTTTATTATATTAAATATGTTTGAGTGCAAAATGATTTCGAAAATTAAACAACATTGATTTTTGAATTCAGACCCAGACCCGAGTCCGAACCCAGACCCAGGCCTGAGCCGAAACCCAATTTCATTTTCCTTCCTATTAAATCTGACTTGGTTTAATTATAAAATATATATATATATATATATATATATATATATATATAATATATAAAATATAAATAGTTATAGCTGGTCCGTAGGACCAGCACCCCACTCTCACACACATGAATTGGCAAAACCCCCTCATTTCTGTAACTCCCAACCCATCAACTCCCCACTTCATTATTCATTACAGAGAATAAATTCACCCCCTACCCACTCCTCTCTTCACGAATTCATTAGCAGAGGAAGATAAACTCTCATCTCTCTCTCGTACTCTCTCCCTCTCTGTTCTCTCATCTCTCCCTCTCTCTGGATCTCACATATTCTTTTCCCTCTCTCAATTTTTTCACTTTTCCTAAAGCTCTCCATCTCCCCCTGGAGAAAAACCCTACCCGAGCCCTATCCCCTTCCCGGTCGACTAGAGCCCGCCCCCGCGGATCTTCGACCGCCGACCGGCGCTGCCCTTCCGGCGAAGCCTCTCCGCGCGACCGCCCCGTCGCCATTCGGCGCGTCTTCCGTCCGCGCCCCCATTTTCTCTCCGGCGAGGCTGCCCTAGCCGTGTCCTCCGGCCACCCGAGCTCGACGGCGCTCCGCCGATCCCGCACGTGCGACCGCGAGCCACCCCCCGTCAGCACCCCCGCGCCGAGCCGACCGGCCCCATCTCCGGTGGCTGTGCCCTAGCCGCCGCTGTCCGCGCGACCCCGCGGCCAGCGCCCCTCTTCCGGCGGACTCCCCGAGCCCCGCGGTCGACCTTTCCGGCGGAGCTCCTCCCCGCCGTTCCCCGTCCAGCGAGCCCGTCTCCCGGCGGTCGACCCCCTCGCAGCGCCCGTCCAGCGCGGCCTCGAGCTCCTCCCCGACCGTGCGGTTTCCCGTGTGCGCCCTCTTTTTCCGGCGAGCTGCTGCCGCTCTCTCAGCGGGCCAGATCTGCTCGCGAGCCCTCTCCCGCTGTCCGGGATCTTCGACCTGCTGCCGAACTTAGTTTCGAATTTTTCCGAGATTTTTCCCGCGGCTCCCCCCAACGGAATTTGGTAATTTCTGGATAATCACAGTAGTTCGTCCCTCCCGTAGAGTCGATGATGAAATCGGTCCCGGTTTCCCTTTGGGAAATCCGGTTAGCTGTGTATTTTATTCGATTAGCTGCGTTATATTTTCGATTAGCTGCGTTAGATTATTTTTCCTGTTTTACCTGCCGGTTTGGTGTGAATTGGTTGATTATGGGAATCCCGGACATTTGGGAAGTTCGGTGGGATTGAGAATTATTTTCTGTGGCTTGGGATTATTTTGGTGGATATTCTGTGGATTATTTTGGGTTGGAAATATTTGCAGGTTTTCCGTGGCGCATTTCCAGTTTTGGGTTTGTCCGAAATAGAGGAAATGCTGCCCAAATTTCTATAAAACTATATTTTTATTGATTTCAAAAGTGGCTTTCGAAAATGAATTTCTAAACTGATTTTCGGGCGACGACCGTACCGGTCTGTGGGCCCCGGCGAAATGCAAACGCACCGGTCCGACCGGACGTTGGGTATTAGCCGAATTTTGAGGAATGGACCGAGTCTGAGACTCTTAGCATTATTTTAAATTATTTTAATTAATATTTAGGCTATTTACTATAGTTAGTTAATTACTGCACTTTATTTAATAATTTAATTCATTTTCTCTTATTTGATGTAAAAGAAAATTGTACAGGCATAAGCCCACCCTAGGACCTTAGCTGTGCCAATGTATTGTGTAGCATAGTTTTTATTTTATTTTGATTTTTCTGGTGGATGTGAAATTTGGGTGGTTTTTGATTAGTCGCATATCGTAAATTAGAGCGCGAATTACTAATTAATTACGAATTTAATTAAATGAATAGAATAATATCAAAACTAGTTCACGGTTTATCACTAAAAGAAATTATATTTTTATAGATATTACAAAACACAAAGTTTTCCAAAGTTAATCGGTTCTCGTTATTATTTCCAAATAATCAATTAATCGGTTTAATCAACGCACATAGTTGGCGACGTAAACGATAGCTGTAACTTAATAACAACTAAAACCTGACTAGGACTTGCTACTAGAGATTGCAACTAGCACACTTAGCCTGGTTATACAAGGATCTAAGTCGAGTTCTCAACTGTAGGAACTCGAAGTTACAACTGACGTTCCTCCTCGGTACCGACTTCTATCCAGTCATTCTAAAACAAAGGCAAGTGCAGTTATGTCTATTTGGTAATTTATCTAGTAATGTTTTATTGCAATTTTAAACCACATTGCTACACGGAACTCTCTCCTAGAGTTCGAATATTGACTCATTGATTGAATCTGATTGACTCGGGATATTGGGCGAGTAGTGTAGCGTCTATGACCAATACCCCTATATTGCATCATTGATTGTCGAGCTGATTCCTCCTATACACGAGGCCGGACCGTATCATTAGGATATAATTGAATCATCCCAAGCCGGTCATAGTTCGTTACCTACTCAAATCACATTGTTTTCAATTGTAGAATTGTGAAAATATTGTTAAAATATTTCAAATTGTTTAACATTGCAAATTTCAAATTATTATTTGAATTATTGGATATTCGTAATTGTACTTTGCTCCCTCCTGACTGGACCCAACATTTTAGGTAACACTGAGGATGACGAGCTATACTATAATGCTACTACGACCCGGTTCTCTACCCTGCGACGGTACCGGAGCCGTCTCTGGAGGACGCTGATCCTGGGACTGCTGAACCTGATGTTTAGATAGTTCTTCCTTATGCATTTTCTTCTTTATTTGGAGTTTGTAGTTTATTTCGGTATTTCCTTTCACAGTTGTATTTCTGAATATTTATTAAACAAAGTTTCAAATTCCGAATAGAACAGTTGTGACAAATGTACTTGTGTTGTTGTGAATACCTGCAATGGAACAGCTTACTGCCGCCGTCTCAACAACGGTGCAGGCTGGGCATGATCCGGTTCGACCCAATTAGTTGGGATCGGGTCGTGACAATATATATATATATATATATATATATATATATATATATATATATATATATATATATAAAGAACCCCCACCTTTTATTAATCAAGGCTCAAAATGCCGAAGCCTGATGCGTAAACAAGGCACAAAATGAGGACGCCTATACAAGTATACCCACAAAAGAAGAGAAAAAACTGGGGGGCTACGCGACACACACGGTCAGATAGTGCAAGGGAGCTGAGACCAGAATGAGCTCTGGTAGTGAGGGCATCGGGTACTCCGTTTGTGGCATTGGCGATAGACTTCCCGAATAAGCTGGTCGAGGGTGAAGCTACGGCCTTCGTATCTCGCTTTATTGCGATTCTTCCAAATCACCCACGTTGCGGCCGCTGCGACGATCTGGTGTCCGTGGGTGGAGCTGCCCCATTCGTCCGCTAGATCGTGGAAGCGTCCGCCTCTCGGAGCAATACCGAACCGATGGTTAAGGGTCCTCCAGATGCCAGTCGACAGGAATCCCTGACAAAAGAGGTGGTCGATAGTTTCCGTCTGTTGTTCGGAGCAGCAATTGCAGGCCGAAGCTAAGCTGAACCCAATGGTGTTGAGGATATCGTTAGTAGGCAATTTCTTTCTTATGACTCTCCACATGAGGAAGGACAACTTCTTGGGGATGCAGGTGTTCCAATAATGAGCAGCGCTGTGAGTTGGCTGGCCCGTCCCAATGAGAGAGGATCTGGCCGACTTTACTGAAAATGTGCCGGAAGCCTCGAGCGTCCATCTCCACTCGTCCCCAAGACCGATCCTAAGACCGCTAAGGTGGACGCTGGCCTCCATGTTGGTGCCTCCCCAAGCACGCATCATATCCCAGTCCCAGTCACCGTTGTTGATTCCACAAATCCTTGATCCTGCAATCTCTCGACATTTTCGTGAGGCTGGATAACAATCTATCCCTGTCCATCTCTCCCGGAATGGGTGAGAGTCATCGTTGCCCAGAAGTAGCCTGATGGCTGGTTCGGCAAGGTCTCTACCGATCAGGATCCGTCGCCAGGCCGTCGAGGATCTGCTGTTGGATGTGGCCTCTGAGGGGTGAGTGTGCTTGAAATATTGGCTTTCATGAACCTGGTCCATAGGTTCTGGCTCGTGCGGAGATGCCACCACAATTTCATCGAGAATGCGTTGACGATGTGAGTGAGTTTGGTGAAACCCAGGCCCCCGGTCACTATCGGCTGGGCCATGGAATCCCAACTAGCCCAATGGTGCTTATCATGGCCGTTGCAGTGTCCCCAAAAGAAGTTGCAAAAGATCTGTTCGATCGAAGTAAGAACCTTTAAAGGTGGAGAACATGCGGCAATAGTGTGGATAGGGATGTAGGTAAGCACGTGATTAATGAGGATCATTTTGCCTCCTGGGGATAAAGTGGCATTGTGCCACCCTTCAAGTTTGTTCCTGATTCTATTGATTAGCTTCTCAAAGATTCTAGTATTGGATTTCCCGTACACCAGGGGACATCCAAGATAGGTGAATGGGGGATGATCAACTGAGAAAGAGGTTAAGTTGGCGATCCTGTTGGCATGCTCGGTGTTGATATTGTGGTGAGCGTAGATGACGCTTTTGGATGGATTGATTTTCTGGCCTGAACAAATGGCGTACCGTTGTAGGGTATTGTGGACTACCTGAACCGCTCCTTCATCCCCAGATGAGAAGATGAGTAAGTCGTCAGCAAAAGCCAGGTGGGTAATGGTAGGGCAACCGCTGGCAGTGTGATATTGTTGGAAGTGCGGGCGTTGATCATATTATTGAGGTTCCTGCTGAGGGCGTCTGCCGCAATGATGAAAACAGTGGAAGATAGAGGGTCGCCCTGCCTGACCCCGCGGCTGGATTTGAAGAATCCATCGGCATGTGTCCGTTTATGACTGTGGAAAACCATGAGTTGCTGATGGATCTCCACACGGTGTTAGTCCACGTTTCTGAGAATCCAAAAGCCCTGAAATCCAGATCATAAATTACCAGTCCAGTCTGTCGTAAGCTTTCTCCATGTTAATCTTAACGACGATGTTTCCTCCTCTAACTGGAAATTTCATGCAGGTGATGAGCTCTTGGGCAAGCATGATGTTGTCTTGGATGTTCCTTCCGCGAACAAATCCACTTGCTCGTTAGAGATGATCTTGGGGAGAAGGCTCGCCATTCTGGTAGCGATGATCTTGGAGATGACCTTGTTAGTGAAAGTGCACAGGCTGATGGGCCGAAAGTCGCAAAAGGACTCCGGGTTCTCTTTTTTCGTATATATATATATATATATATATATATATATATATATATATATATATATATATATATATATGAAAATACATCCCATGTAAAAATTTGTATCGATACATTCCAAATCTGAATCATTGGATGTTGATCCAATGGTTCAGATTAAAGCCGAAGTCAAAGTAACAGGTAAAGTCAAGTCAAAGTAAAGACAATTCACAATTTTCAATGCATTTTAATGCAATTGTTTGGAATGTATTGATACATCCCATGTATTGTAGAAGGACCCATATATATATACATATATATGTGTGTGTGTTGGTACATCTCATGTATTGTAGAAGGACCCATATATCTGTGTGAAAGGTCTTTACTTGTCTATATATATATATATATATATATATATATATATATAGAGACACACACACAATATATATATATATATATAATATATATATATATATATATCTATATATATATTATATAATATATGTGTGTGTGTCTCTATATATATATATATATATATATATATATAAATATATATATATATATATATATATTATATATTATATGTGTGTGTGTCTCTATATATATATAATATATATATCTATATATATATATATATATATATATATATATATATATATATATATATATATATATATATACACACTCGTGAAATTGTCTAATCATTACAGAGAGAGAGAGAGAGAATTTGACAATTTCAGGAAACATCTCCATCTCACCAAATAATTACTAAAACAGTTTGGATTATTTAACAGTTGCTTCCCTCAGCTAAACCGTGTTGAAGCTTTCCTTCTCTTCCTTCCCACTAATAACATCTCTTATTTCATTAATTACTTCCTAATCGGTCTCCTTAGCAACAAATAATGGCACCACAATTCTTCTTCTTCTTCTCCTTCTTGTTCCGAGCCATCTATCCCTAGCTCAAACTAAATACACTAACATAACCACAGGAACCACGCTCACCCCCCTCAGGAAGCCCACCTCATGGCCCTCCCCCTCCGGCGACTTCGCCTTCGGCTTCCTCCCCACCCCGCCAACGCCTCCCTCTCCCTCCTCGCCGTGTGGTTCGAAAAAATGGACAACAAAACCATCGTGTGGTGCGCCAACGGAGACCGTCCGGTCGCCGCGGACGGTTCGAAGCTCACGCTGAAGCCCGACGGGCAGCTCTCCCTCACCGACCCCTCCGGCCGGGAGATATGGAACCCGGGCGCGAGCGGGGCCGCCCACGCGGCGGCGGTCCTCGACACGGGCAACCTCGTGCTCTCGGCCGCGGACTCCAGGGTCCTGTGGCAGAGCTTCGACCACCCGACCGACACGATCCTGCCCGGCCAGACGCTCCAGCAGGGGGCGCAGGTCTTCGCGAGGCTGGCGGACGCCGACTACGCCCGCGGGAGGTTCGTGCTGGCGCTGCTGGGAAACGGCAACCTTGCCATGTTTCCCGTCGCTTACCCGATGCCGACGCACTACCCCGAGGCGTACTGGGATAGCGACACCTCCGGGACGGGGGCGTTTCAGCTCATCTACAATGAGTCCGGCAGCATCGACCTCTCTCACAACAGCACGCTTCTGTCTGTGATCTCTACTGCAGTCCCCGGTGATCACTACCACAGGGCGACGCTCGACTCCGACGGAATTTTCAGGCAAGTCCTTGATTCGAGTGTCATTAATGTTGCTGCTGAAGCATCTGCTACATAATCTTGTTCTCAACTCAATCACTTTACTTGGACCGACCGCTAAAAAAAAAATTATACTCGATTAAAATTATTCCAAAAAATTGAATCAAAATTATGTATCGAAATTGTCGAACCAACTAAAGTATGGTATAATGGTAGTGGTGACGATTTGTGCAGAAAATACCGAACATAATCGACTATATTTCAATTATATATATATATATATATATATATATATATATATATATATATATATATATATATATATAACATAAATTTATATATATATATATTTTTTAGAATGTTGTTCGTGATTAATTTTATACTACTCATTTTCATTTTTATCTTTGTTTAGTTGAGAATCAGTTTATTAGAACTTAAAATAAATTATGGTGGACTTGAAGTTATGCTAAAAAATGCTAAGAATTGAGGTTTTGATTCTGAGCTTATGTTTTTGTGTTTCATAGAATTTTGAAATAAATTTTGGTGTACTTAAACTTATACTAAAGATTAAACTTAGTGATCATGTTTAATCTTTTAAGCTCATTTTTAGATGTTTGCGACTTGTTACATATTATTCTAATAAATTTGATTAATTGCTTGGTTGGTAGAGGTTTGGTTTTGAAATTTAATGTTTCAAAAAAAAAATTAGGTTAAGAGGTTTTATAATATTAAGTGTGTTAATTTATCAAATATTAATTGGTAAAATATTGATACCGAATAAAAATCGATCAAATACCAATTTAATCGAAACAGAAAAAATCTATTCTAAATAGTACGATATTGATATTGATATTTTAAATACCGATTAAAAAATATTGAAAAATTCGACCAAATACCGATGCTCACCTCTAACTGGACGTCTTCTTCATGTATATATATATTTTAGGGTTTGTGTTGGTATTTTCTATATATTTTCTCAGGGTTGTCTCAGTCTTTGATTTGATAGGCTTGTTAGATTATGAACACAAAAGGTTTTAGATTTCTTCAGTACAGACAAAGAATCGGAATAAAAATACTTTTGCATGAATATATGTATATATTCAACACACCAAAGCCCAACTGCAAACTTCAGTTATATTATATATGTGTCTCACTAGCAACCAACCACGTACATGTAAGATCATAGACGTGTCGTAACCATCGGACGTTAGAGCTTTTGGACTAAACCATACAATATTTCATTTATATGGCCATGGGCTTATGATCTTCTTCTGAACTCAATTAGGTTACTGTCTTCTTTTTTTTATATATTTTAGGGTTTGTGTTGGTATTTTCTCAGGTTTGTCTATGAATCCAAAAGGTTTTAGAATTCTTCAGTACCGACAAAGAATTGGAATAAAAAAAAAAGCTTTTAAGCATGAATATAGTGGTGGAGCATAAGTTCGACTGATCTGGACTGTAACCCGAACATACTAAAGAGTTAACTATATAGTATTACACATAACGAGGAGTCGAGGTAGCTCAATTGGTAATTTTTGATATGGTAATTTTTACTCTTTGAATTTTCTTTTTCCTTTCTACTTCTTTCAGCCCCTCTAAAAATTTTCTCTGGCTCCAAAGTCTACGACTATGTGTCTCACTAGCAACCAACTATGTGCATAAGATATTAACTCATAGACATGTTGTAACCATCGGATAGAGCTTTTAGACCATACCCTTTCATGGGCTTATAATCTTATTCTCACTACTAAAATAAGGCAAATTAGTAACGTCAGGGTACGTCGCTAATTAAGAAAAATACGTAGCTAATCGTAATTAGCGACGACTTTAGCGACAACTTTAGCGACGAAACATGAAGGTCGCGAAAAAGCTAGTCGCAGATGACAAATTCGTCGCCCTCCGTTGCTGTTTGCGACGTCAACACAATGTCGCTGGGTCGTCGCAAAATTAGCGACGGAGGGCGACAAAATTGTACGTCGCCAAATTAGCGACGTAGTGCGACTACTTAGCGACGTTATTTCTTTTTATGTGATGACGTGGCATGCATGCCACGTCAGCAGTTTAGCGACGTACAGCGACCAAATTAGCGACGTCAACTCTCTGCCACGTCACCTAAATAGCGACGGATTGCGACGGATAGCGACGTAACGGCGCTAATTAGCGACGTCAGGATACGTCGCTATACGTCGCAGACCGTCGCTATACGTCGCAGATATTATAAAAAAAAATTTAAAAATATAATGTGTATTTTTGTTATGCTGTGTATCTGTGTTTACAGTGTGTGTGAAGTGCAGTGTTCGAATCATCGACAGTTTCGCTTACTGTTCTATGTTTTATCTTGGATAGAAAGAGCAACAGTTCAGGGTGCACTTCTAAGATCTTACTCTTCACGTCCTTCACCTTATCGGAATCCTTTACGACGTCCCGAGAAAGTGAATGATGTAAAAATGAAGCTCTCAGAAGTACACCCTGAACTATTGCTCTTTCTGTCCAAGATAAAACATACAACAACAATCGAAACTATCGATGGTTCCGAACACTGCATTTCACATACACTGTAAACATAGACACACATCATCACAAAAATAAACATTATATTTTTTTAAAAATTTGGACAGCACCTCCTTTTATATCAGATCATCGCTTATAACCCAGCGTAGGTATATTTGTCATCCCCGTCGCAGATATCATCATAATTAACAGTCTTCCATCATAGCAGTCTACAACTAATAGATGAATAACAGTCTCCCATCATAACAGTCTCTCATCATAACAGTCTACAACTAATATCATACATGTACTCAATAAAAATACCAACAAAGTAAATATCACAAATATACATGTCCAACAAACATACATGTCCAACAGAGTCAAATAAGAATGAAAATCAGTGTACCAATGATCAATGGGCCCATAGGGCCAATACATACAAAGATGATAAAAAAAATCTACTAGATCACTGAGGACCCCTGCTGCGCATCTGAGATAGCATGTACTCATAGCTCCTGTGTGAGCTGCACCATAGGGGCAGTAGGAGGCAGTGCAACGTCTGGAGTCGGCACCGTCGATGGACCGGGAGGACGTATCTGCTCCAACTCTCGCAGTCGCTCAGCATGCGCAGCAAGGGTACTCACCATCCTCTGAGAATTCTCCTCAATCGAAGTATGTATCTCAGTGAGTGAGGCAAACATGGTCCTCTGCTATCCCTCCAGCTCGACCTGTCTACGCTCTGTGCGCTCCGTAGACTCGATGAGCGTGTGCAAGTTGTAGTACCCCGTCCCGCTCAGCCAATCGGAGGAATCAGAACTCTAACGGCGTTCGGACTTAGCCTTGCAACGGTTGCTCGAAGACATCGCTCGGTCGAGGCGACCGCTCGCTCAGGTGGGGTAGTTTCGGTGAACTTGCCTCATCTTAGCTTTCACATAATAAATCGCATGTTTTTAACTTGCACAAGTAGGCTTGATAATAAAAGAGACGAATTCACATAGCTAAAGGGAATAATCCCGACGGGTCGAATTGAGCTAGAATATGGAAAGGTCCAACGGTCGGCTTAGAGTTGGTGCACGGCGTGCTTTGAAAATGACACTCGATCCTTCGTCCCGTAGCTTGGGAGAAAGAAAGTTGGTTGAGTAGGCAAAGTTATGAACGTAGCCTAAGTCATAGGCGTCGTCCGCATGAATGCTTCATAAAGCGTGCACGGTCCCATCGTCCAAGGCTTGGCATAGCCTTGGTTTGCCCATGAGTTAAGTTGTGTTGAACGAATTGTGACATAAGTCTAGGCACCCAAATGACTTGGTCGTTCGAAGTCGAATGCGTGCACGGCACGTTCCCACGACGCAAGGCTTGACGCAGTCTTTGCTCGTCAAGCTGTTGTAAAGTTAAGTAAGGAAAGGACTATCAAATAGGCGTTCATGAGTTGAATAGTCTCACAATCCCAAGGCCCGTCGTATAAAGTATGATTCGGACGGTAGTGTTGCGTAGAACACGGTTGGCTTAAGGCACGATGCACGAACTTAGTGTTTAAGGAACGGCTACGGTTGATTCATTGAGATTAAATGATAGGGCAAGAAAGAAGAATGCTCGCAACTATAGGTCGGCGAGGCGGTCTCACAAGAAAGAAAAATGCTCGCGATTATAGGTCGGCGATGCGGTCTCACAAGAAAGAAGAATGCTCACGACTATAGGTCGTCGAGGCGGTCTCAGATTTAAGAAGTATTGAACTTGGCCCTGAAAGAGACGGTAACACTAGAGGTAGCATGACTGTTTGAGACGCCAGTTTGTGTCGAGTCTTGTATGGTCATGGACAACTTGTCGACAAGGTGGATCATTTTCCGGCACGGCAACCCGGCGGCCACGGGACCGTTGCGGCCGCGATTGGAAACGAGTAATTAGCTGTGATGGACACGGGTTAGGCGGGGACTTGCAGCAGGGCTAGCTACTCGCGCTCCATCCAGATAACATTCTATAGGCCGGAAAGTCGTTGATGGTCCACACAAGGGTTGCCTTCATCTGAAAATTTTGCTTCCTGGAAATATCGTATGTGTTAGCGCCTACTTCCCATAATTGATTTAACTCATCTATCAAAGGCTGTAAGTACACATCAATGTTCCTCTTGGAATTGTTCGGACCAGGAATTATAACAGTTAGAAACTGTCACGCCCTAGAACCAGAATATTGGAGAGCGGGAGAATGACTCAGCCAGCTACGTATTACGGGTAGATGAATACCGTATAATACGATCAATGCTGTCTAACCAGACGAGGGGGTGCATACTACATGAAAGTCTCACTATGGTCATTTCACATCTATTGTCTCAATCATTCAAATAAGAAACAGAAATAGAAAACATGTAAAAATAAGCAGTAAGGCGTCCCAAATGCTCAGTCAAAATGTTCTTGAGATCTGGCTTTACAAAACATAGCCAGATGGTATATAGTAAAGTATACACAATTGTTATCAGCTGCAGTCTGACTTAATTACAATTATGCAAAAGTAAGTACAAGACGATCCGACTAACATATCGGTGCCAAACGGCTAAGTAAAGAGTAAATGACAAAACGAGCGGTGAAGTAAGAAAACCCACTCGAGTCCTCTTGCGATCATTCCCCTAGTATTGACCATCCTGGAGGTAGAAGTAAGCTGAGTCCTCGGGGACCGGCTATAAATCTGGCCATGCAAAACCAGAGAGGTTAGACCTCTAATAGCAAGTACCACAAGGAAGGACGATATGAAGGACTAAACCAGTAAGTAAGAGAATATAATAATAGATCTCTGCTTTTCACTAGGATTCACCTAACATCACGACACTTCGAACCAACCTCCCAACCAAACAAGGACAGAAGTTAGCCCGTCATGTCCTGATATTCTGATCATCTTAGTTAAGCAACAGGGTAGGTACAGTACACAAACAAATTATCTTGAATGGCCAATCAACTACTACGGCTTGCTATTGTGAGTTCCAAGTTATCCTGGAATTATGCAAATAGGGATTCCTCAGTTCTTACTATGTGCAAGCAAGGCTAGTCTATCCAATCAATCAATTGTGCCAATCATGTAGTTAGACGAGTCCCAACGGGAAGCCCGCCGTTATAGCATGTACAATAATATAAGCAGATACTGTTCCTTGTCCATATGACAGATTTACAGTATCTGTGGGAACCAGCCGGCCCGTCGGGCACTTAATAGTCCCAAGGGGGCTGCCATGTAAGAACTCGGGAATCCATTCTCTCCATGCCATCATTATTTTATTTAACTTAATAGTCCCTACGTTGAGTGAAGTTCCATGCCGTGGATCATGGTCATTCAAATGAGTACTTTCGTACGGGGTACGATATGCGCAACTCTACAACGATACCCGTGCGGCTAGGTTGTAGGTTTTACATAGCATGATGCAACAATCAAATCTGACCACGGAGTAATCATGCCTTGACCATAAAGTACACATGCTGTTTTTGTAAAATAGATAAATAAATAGTTTAAAGCCTGCATGTGCCTGTATGCTAATATTCAGGATTGGCTAATCGAGTACAATAGTTCATTACATGAACGTGTCTCATTCATTTTATTCAATAAGACGACTAGCCAGTCTCTTAGTTCCAACTAGGAACGCATGATCAATTTTTAGTCAAGATAACCATTATCATCAATGGTAACAAGGCATGAAAGTCAAATAGCATTCAGTGGAGTCGAGTCTACGACTCTCAGGATTAAGTTCCAGTCAATCTGGGTATCTATGACTCAATTCACGACACATGGTACATCTCACGTGACAATCTATATTTAACAGAAATATTAGCATATCATGACTATATCAAGTTTATGCAAAAAGGCGTAAGGATATAAAATGGACGTTAAACATCTAATAAGATATCAATATACAGGGTTATAGAAGATCCAGGGTAAGCAGGCTACGCTCATGTCAGCCTACGCTCAAGTCAACGTACGCTCAGGTCAAGCTACGCTCAGGCTAAGCTAGCGTATGGAAGACTTACGCTCAAGTCAGGCTAGCGTATGGAAGACATACGCTCAAGTCAAGGCTAGCGTATGGAAGACATACGCTCAAGTCAAGGCTAGCGTATGAAAGACATACGCTCAAGTCAAGGCTCACAAAAAGGCAGCGTATGCACTCCATACGACTCCTTGTCAAGGCAGCGTATGCAAGACCCTACGCTTCCAAAAGGCAGCGTATGGGGACTGCGCTGCACTAAAGGGCGCGCGCAACTCAGTGACACAAGCTAAAAAGCTCGCGCACTGCTCACTGTCTTCTCCAAACAGCAAGAACTCCATGGTTTGAACCCAAAGCTTCAAGAGTCCATAACTTGGTCAAAATAAGTCCGAATCCAACTTTACAAAGGTCAAAATTGGGTAGAATAAAATTCTCTACAACATGGAACCATCAAAACTTGAAAACAAAGAAGTTTGATAGATCAAAACCACCAAAATTCGAAAATAACTAATTTCTAGATCTACTTAAAATAAAACTTCAAAACGAAAAATGCCAAGTTCTAAACTCTCTTAGAATCACAAGGGAAAGAGAATGGAATCATAAAAATGGGTCCTCATGAAGAAGCAAGATGTACTTGCCTATGGGTTTGGTAGGTGGAGGGAGTGATGAGGAAGAAGAAGAAGAGTAATGGTGAAGGAAAAATAATGAAGAAAGAGAAAGGGGGGGTTGGCTTTAAATGAAAAGGTGGTGGTAGGTGGGGGTGCTAGGTTTGGTTCATGATGAACCAACTAACTAAACCAAACCAAGCCGAACCCAAGTCTAGCTAAAGTAGAGAAATAAAAACAGAAAGTAAAATGCAGATAATTAATTGCAGAAAATTAATTAACATGAATTTAAAGACATTTAAATACAAAATAATACATGATAAATATTAAATAAATACATTTAAGCAGTACATGTATTAAAAATACGTATACTGGAAACGGGGAGTGACATCTCTACCCTCCTTAGAAAAATTTCGTCCTCGAAATTTTAAATCCAAGCAGGATAGGAATATCAAGGCCAAACTAGTACAAGCAATTTAAGCAAGCAATCATTTTACAATGTCCATAGCAAGTAACATATCTATATTTAACAATCTACGACATCAAGTAATTCTATCTATGGGGTGACAAGCATGAGAAGCTAAATACGATCAAGGTATACAGAAAGAGATATACCTTGTGAGTCAAACAAGTGCGGATATCGTGATCGGATATCATCCTCACGTTCCCACGTTGACTCTCCTAAAGAGTGATGACCCCAAGCAACCCGGACAAGGTTAATTGTTTGGTTCTTAAGTATCTTCTCTCTTCGGTCCAAGATGGACACAGGCTGCTCCTCGTAAGACAAGTTGGTACCAACAACCAATTCAGAATAATCGAGGATATGGCTTGGGTTCGATACATACCTTCGTAACTGAGATACATGAAACACGTCATGCACCTCTCGTAACGAAGGTGGAAGGGACAAACGATAAGCAACATCGCCTACCCTGTCAAGAATAACGAATGGTCCCACGTATCGCGGACTCAACTTCCCGCGAACGCCAAATCTAATGACCCCACGGGTCGGTGAGATCCGTAAGAATACGTGGTCTCCAACAGAAAACTCTAGCGGTCTACGATGCTGGTCCGCCCAATGACGATGTCGATCCTGTGCAACTCGAAGTCGCTCTCTAATTCCCTTAATCACTTCAACTGTCTGGACAATCATTTCCGGGCCTAGCATCTTCCTCTCCCCGATATCATCCCATGCTAGTGGCGACCTACACTTCTTACCATATAGTGCTTCAAATGGCGCCATCTGGATACTGGCTTGATAACTGTTGTTATATGAAAACTCAACTAAGTGCAGGTGGCCTTCCCAAGATCCTCCAAAATCTAGGGTGCAAGCTCGCAACATATCTTCCAAAGTCTGAATTGTCCTTTCTGATTGGCCGTCCGTCTGTGGATGGTAAGCCGTGCTAAATCTTAACTTGGTGCCCAAACTATGATGTAAGCTCTTCCAGAAATGTGACGTGAAACGGATATCTCTGTCTGACACAATACTGACAGGGACTCCATGCTGCCTGACTATCTGCTGCATGTACAACTCTGTCAACTTTTCTGTAGATTGTCCTACTCTGAAAGAAAGAAAGTGTGCTACCTTTGTTAGCCGGTCCACTATCACCCAAATAGCATCTTTATCACTTGGTGATCTCGGTAGACCGGTCACAAAGTCCATTGTAATATGCTTCCACTTCCATTCTGGGATAGGAAGCGGTTGTAATAATCCAGCTGGCCTCTGCTGTTCTGCCTTTACTTGCTGACATATCAAGCAACGGGAAACAAACCTAGCTATCTCCCTCTTCATCCCGTTCCACCAGAAGTGCTGCTTGATATCTTGGTACATCTTGGTCCCTCAAGAGTGAATAGAATACTGAGAACTGTGAGCTTCTGCCATAACCTCCTGTCTGATATCTCCACTAGGTACACATAGACGTGATCCAAATCTAAGTGTACAATCTTCATGAATTCTCATCTCCTTCCTGAGTCCTGACTCACATTCTGTCCTAAGCTTCTGAATCCTTGGGTCCTGTGCCTGAGCTGCCTTGATCCTGCCTACCAAGTCGGATTGAACTTGTAGACTTGCCAGAACTCCTATATCATTAGGAAGTATAACTTCGATGCCCATCTCCTGAAGGTCTTCTAGGATGTGCTTCTGCGTTGTCAACATAAATATGCCGCCTCTTTTGCTAAGAGCGTCTGCTACCACATTAGCCTTGCCTGGATGATACTGAAGCTCCATGTCATAATCCTTGATCAGCTCTAACCATCTTCTCTGCCTCATGTTTAGCTCTTTCTGAGTAAAGATGTACTTCAGATTTTTGTGGTCTGTGTACATGTCCACTCGGTCACCATATAAATAATGCCTCCATAGCTTCAAAGCGAATACTACTGCCGCCAACTCCAAATCATGAGTTGGATAATTCTTCTCGTGGTCTTGAAGTTGCCTAGATGCATACGCTATCACCTTTCCATGTTGCATAAGGACACATCCAAGTCCTTTACCTGACGCATCACAATATACCGTAAAACCTCCGGGCCCAACTGGTAATGTTAGAATAGGTGCTGATATCAACTTCTGCTTCAGATTCTCAAATGATGCTTGGCATTCTGCCGACCAGACGAATGGTACATCCTTCCGGGTCAAGCGGGTCATGGGTGCTGAAAGCCTTGCAAAGTCTGACACAAACCTTCTGTAATATCCTGCCAAACCCAAGAAACTCCGCACATCTGCTACGGTCTTGGATACTGGCCAACTCTCCACTGCTTCTATCTTCTTGAGATCTACCGCTACTCCAGCTCCTGATATGATGTGACCCAAAAATAAAATATGATCCGACCAAAACTCACACTTACTGAGCTTGGCATACAACTGGTTCTCTCTCAGAACCTGCAACACTTTCCTGAGGTGGTCTTCATGCTCCTCTTCACTAGCAGAGTATACGAGAATGTCGTCAAGAAATACAACGACAAACTGATCTAAGTATGGCATAAAGATGCGATTCATCAAATCCATGAATATTGCTGGAGCATTGGTCAAACCAAACGGCATTACTAAGAATTCATAATGTCCATACTTCAACCTGAATGCTGTCTTGGGAATGTCTTCCTTTCGAACCCTCACTTGGTGATACCCTGAACGAAGATCTATCTTGGAGAAAACTCTAGCTTTGCTCAACTGATCAAATAAGTCGTCGATCCTGGGTAATGGGTACTTGTTCTTCACTGTTGCCGCGTTAAGCTTCCTGTAGTCAATGCATAATCTGGATGACCCATCCTTCTTCCCCACAAGTACCACTGGTGCTGCCCATGGTGACACGCTAGCTTGGATGTACTTCTTCTCCTTCAGTTCCTCTATATGCTGATATACCTTGGCCTGCTCTGAATCCGCCATTCTGTAAACTCGATCTGATATTGGTTTGGTTCCTGGTGCCAATTCTATACTGAACTCAATATCTCTAACCGGGGGTAGACCTGGAAGTTCTTCGGGAAACACGTCTAGAAATTCTTCAACTACCTTCGGAAATTGAACTTCTTCCATTGCTGTTACTACTTCCTGCTCTTGCCGAGTTGCCTCTGACCTGACTAAGGTGAATCTCTTCATGCCTGGAATATCAAAAGATACGCTCCCACTACGACAATCTATTGTCGCATGACTGTCTTTCAGCCAGTCCATGTCTAAGATAACGTCGAAATTTCCAACAGGAAATTCTATCAACTGGGCGGGTAAGGAATGCCCGCAAACTACAACACTACACGCTAGAATAACTCTACTAACTCCTACGAGCCCATTACCAGTGAGTATATTCAACCTCCCTGGCAATGCCTCGAACTCCATTCCTAGTCGTGTAGCAAATTGTGCAGATATAAATGAATGTGATGCTCCCGAATCAAATAATGCTACCGCGGGATATGAGGCGACGAGAATGTTACCTGCCACAACATCTTTCGATGCTAATGCCTCTTCCAAGGACAGTGTGAATGCCTGCCCTCGACCTCCTTGCTGGTTCCCATGTTGCGGCCTAGCCTGGTGCTGCTGCTGGCCCCTTCCTTGATGATGCTGGGGTGGTCTATGCTGGTGTTGCTGCATCGACGGTCCCTGCTGTCGATACATCTGAGCCTGCAGACGCTGTGCCAATGGCCTTACTGCCACTGCTGGTCCTCGATACTGCCATGCCCCTGGTGCTGGCAGAGCAGAAAACTGTTGCCCTGGTCCTCCTGACCTCGAATTCATGGAACATGTGGTAACCCGATGGTCTGGATTTCTATATATCAGACACAGTCCATTCAATGTCCGACACACATCTCTAGTGTGCCCCATCTTTCCACAATAAGTGCAGCCCACCGGGGGTTGCTGGTTCTTCCTCTGTTGCTGTTGCTGCTGCCTGGGTGGTACTGGTCCTCGTATCGCCACATCATGGATACGAACGCCAGTGGATGGTGCTGTTGTTCGGGGTGCTGCTCCCCCTCCTCCTTCAATCTGACTGTGGGATCTCTTCTGACCCCCAGTCCTCACCGCAAGCCTCTGAATGGTGATCTCATGCCTTCGAGTCGCCGTCAATATCTCATCAAAAGTCTGGTAATTATGCCCCTCTATCAGTTGTAAGAGTTCAAGATAAAACCCTTGCTGAAACCTCATAGCCCTCTGGCTCTCTGTTGCTACCATCTCTGGGGCGAATCTACTCAATCTGCAGAACTCCGCTGCATAAGTATCTACCGTCTTGCCGGCCTGCTTGAGGTTGATAAACTTCTGTTGTAGCTCAAACTGCGCCACAACTCCATAGTACTTGGTCTTGAATCTTGCTGTGAAATCGTCCCAAGCCACAGGACGTCTGATGCCCACTTTCTCTGATTCCCACCAATCACGTGCGAGATCCTGAAGTAATAACTTCACTAGATCCACACGTTCTTCTGCCGGTACCTTAGCTACTGTCAGAATAGCCTCTATGTCCTTAAGCCATGCATCTGCTGATATGGCATCCTCCGTGCCCTCAAAACGGCGAGGGTTGTACTTGCAAAACCTGGCTGATGCTCCTGAATCTGGCCTCGCTCCTCTTTCCAAAGCCGTCTACAATCCTTGGTTGAGCAACACATTCTGCTCTTGTAGCTGAGTGTGCATGCGCTGCTGGGCCAACATCTGATGTTGCTGAGTAGCCATCATTCCTCTCATGATCTCCAGAAGGGCTGGTGTGTCCACTTGGGTAGGTGGAACTATCGGTGGTGGTGGAATATCCGGATACTGCGATCCAGCTGCTGGTTCCACTATCACTTCTTCCTGGGTAGCCTCCTGAGGTGGGACTGGCCCTTGTTGCTGACCAACGGGGTCAGGTTGTCCACATTGCTCTTGCTGTTGTTGTTGTTGTTGTCCAGCTCTGACCGATACGGACGAAGTGCCCCTAAGAAAAGGGACAAAAGAACAATCAAACGATCGGACAGGAGAGATCAATGAAGTCAAAGGATACCGAAATGTCAAGTTGGAGTCGAGAGTAACGAATTACGAGATCAAGGGGGGAACATGTGTGATTGAGACATCCTATAAATTAAAACATCCCACAAGTCTGAAATCAGGCCTGCATGGGCCACCACTAAAACCTTGTCACGCCCCAGAACCAGAATACTGGAGAGCGGGGGAATGACTCAGCCAGCTACGTATTACGGGTAGATAAATACCGTATAATACGATCAATGCTGTCTAACCAGACGAGGGGGTACATACTACATGAAAGTCTCACTATGGTCATTTCACATCTATTGTCTCAATCATTCAAATAAGAAACAGAAATAGAGAACATGTAAGAATAAGCAGTAAGGCGTCCCAAATGCTCAGTCAAAATGTTCTTGAGATCTGGCTTTACAAAACATAGCCAGATGGTATATAGTGAAGTATACACAATTGTTATCAGCTGTAGTCTGACTTAATTACAATTATGCAAAAGTAAGTACAAGACGATCCGACTAACATGTCGGTGCCAAACGGCTAAGTAAAGAGTAAATGACAAAACGAGCGGTGAAGTAAGAAAACCCACTCGAGTCCTCCTGCGATCATTCCCCTAGTATTGACCATCCTGGAGGTAGAAGTAAGCTGAGTCCTCGGGGACCGGCTCTAAATCTGGCCATGCAAAACCAGAGAGGTTAGACCTCTAATAGCAAGTACCACAAGAAAGGACGATATGAAGGACTAAACCAGTAAGTAAGAGAATATAATAATAGATCTCTGCTTTCCACTAGGATTCACCTAACATCACGATACTTCGAACCAACCTCCCAACCAAATAAGGACAGAAGTTAGCCCGTCATGTCCTGACATTCTGATCATCTTAGTTAAGCAACAGGGTAGGTACAGTACACAAACAAATCATCTTGAACGGCCAATCAACTACTACGGCTTGCTATTGTGAGTCCCAAGTTATCCTGGAATTATGCAAATAGGGATTCCTCAGTTCTTACTATGTGCAAGCAAGGCTAGTCTATCCAATCAATCAATTGTGCCAATCATGTATTTAGACGAGTCCCAGCGGAAAGCCCGTCGTTATAGCATGTACAATAATATAAGCAGATACTGTTCCTTGTCCGTGTGACAGATTTACAGTATCTGTGGGAACCAGCCGGCCCGTTGGGCACTTAATAGTCCCAAGGGGGCTGCCATGTAAGAACTCGGGAATCCATTCTCTCCATGCCATCATTATTTTATTTAACTTAATAGTCCCTACGTTGAGTGAAGTTCCATGCCGTGGATCATGGTCATTCAAATGAGTACTTTCGTACGGGGTACGATATGCGCAACTCTACAACGATACCCGTGCGGCTAGGTTGTAGGTTTTACATAGCGTGATGCAACAATCAAATCTGACCACGGAGTAATCATGCCTTGACCATAAAGTACACATGCTGTTTTTGTAAAATAGATAAATAAATAGTTTGAAGCCTGCATGTGCCTGTATGCCAATATTCGGGATTGGCTAATCGAGTATAATAGTTCATTACGTGAACGTGTCTCATTCATTTTATTCAATAAGACGACTAGCCAGTCTCTTAGTTCCAACTAGGAACGCATGATCAATTTTTAGTCAAGATAACCATTATCATCAATGGTAACAAGGCATGAAAGTCAAATAGCATTCAGTGGAGTCGAGTCTACGACTCTCAGGGTTAAGTTCCAGTCAATCTGGGTATCTATGACTCAATTCACGACACATGGTACATCTCACGTGACAATCTATATTTAACAGAAATATTAGCATATCATGACTATATCAAGTTTATGCAAAAAGGCGTAAGGATATAAAATAGATGTTAAACATCTAATAAGATATCAATATACAGGGCTATAGAAGATCCAGGGTAAGCAGACTACGCTCATGTCAGCCTACGCTCAAGTCAACGTATGCTCATGTCAAGCTACGCTCAGGCTAAGCTAGCGTATGGAAGACTTACGCTCAAGTCAGGCTAGCGTATGGAAGACATACGCTCAAGTCAAGGCTGGCGTATGGAAGACATACGCTCAAGTCAAGGCTAGCGTATGGAAGACATACGCTCAAGTCAAGGCTAGCGTATGGAAGACATACGCTCAAGTCAAGGCTCACAAAAAGGCAGCGTATGCACTCCATACGACTCCTTGTCAAGGCAGCGTATGCAAGACCCTACGCTTCCAAAAGGCAGCGTATGGGGACTGCGCTGCACTAAAGAGCGCGCGCAACTCAGTGGCACAAGCTAAAATGCTCGCGCACTGCTCACTGTCTTCTCCAAACAGCAAGAACTCCATGGTTTGAACCCAAAGCTTCAAGAGTCCATAACTTAGTCAAAATAAGTCCGAATCCAACTTTGCAAAGGTTAAAATTTGGTAGAATAAAATTTTCTACAACATGGAACCATCAAAACTTGAAAACAAAGAAGTTTGATAGATCAAAACCACCAAAATCCAAAAACAACTAATTTCTAGATCTACTAAAAATAAAACTTCAAAATAAAAAATGCCAAGTTCTAAACTCTCTTAGAATCACAAGGGAAAGAGAATGGAACCATAAAAATGGGTCCTCATGAAGAAGCAAGATGTACTTGCCTATGGGTTTGGTAGGTGGAGGGAGTGATGAGGAAGAAGAAGAGTAATGGTGAAGGAAAAATAATGAAGAGAGAGAAAGGGGGGTTGGCTTTAAATGAAAAGGTGGTGGTAGGTGGGGGTGTTAGGTTTGGTTCATGATGAACCAACTAACTAAACCAAACCAAGCCGAACCCAAGTCTAGCTAAAGCAGAAAAATAAAAGCTGAAAGTAAAATGCAGATAATTAATTGCAGGAAATTAATTAACATGAATTTAAAGAGATTTAAATACAAAACAATATATGATAAATATTAAATAAATACATTTAAGCAGTACATGTATTAAAAATACGTATACTGGGAACGGGGAGTGACAGAAACATGTACTGAGTCTTTATGCACATTCAAGGCGGTAGGTTATACGGAGTGACAATCACAGGCCAGCACGAATACTGGAATCCCGAAAGACCAAAAGGAGTAAAATCGTCAGAAGATAGCCCCAACCTGACATTGCGCGGGTCTGAAGCAAAATCAGGATACGTTCGATCAAAGTGCTTCCACGCTTCTCCATCGGATGGGTGATCCAACACTCCTTCAATCTGTTCTCGCATGTGCCAACTCATATTTTCGGCCGTCTCTTTCACCATAAATAATCTTTGCAACCTGACATTTTCGGCCGTCTCTTCCTAAACTGTTTTCACTGATACTCGAGTATGTAATCTGGTTTGGTCAAGCCTTAGTTAAAGGTCAAACATAGTCAACTAGTCCTTTCTAAGTCATAAAACCCAATCCTAGGACCTATAGGTGAATCCCTGGATGACATTGATACTCTAGCTAGTGTATATATATATATATATATATATATATATATATATATATATTAGAGCTGTCAAAATGGGCTAAGTCCGTTGGGCCGGCCCGCCCCGCCCGCCAAAAAGGTGGGTTGGGCCGAGCATTTAGGAGCCCGCCAAACTGACGGGCCTAGGTGGGCTGGCCCGCTAGTAGCCTGCCCCGCGGTGGGCTAGCCCGCGGGCCAAGTGGGTTGGCCCGCCATCTATTTTTTTTATAAATTTTTTTATTTTTTTATTTAGCACATACATGAGATATGTATTATAAATGATAAAAATTCTCATTTAATGCAAATAATTACGTATAAAATATTAAATTTGATCATTTATTTACATGAATGAAGGTGTTTTAAAAAAATATCTACTATTATAATATTTCTTGTATTTTACTTGTAATTTGATGCATATGAGAGAGTAGAAAATATTATATATATAATTTTTTTTTCCTTTTAAGAAACTAAACAATAATTTAAATAATTAAGCGGGCCGGCCCGCCTAGCCCGCGGCCCGCCGGTGGGTTGGGCTGGGTTGGAATTTTTCCACCCGCCAAAATGGTGGGTCGGCCCGCCCCGCCCCGCCAAATGGTGGGTTATGGTGGATTACGGGCCGGCCCGCCCCGCCGGCCCGTCTTGACAGCTATAATATATATATATATATATTCACACGTACTCTTCAATAACTCATTCAAAGACAAGCATACACTCACATGTATATATCAAATCCTCAATCTAAGTTATGCATAAATCCTCCTATCTATATATTACCTATAGATATCCTATGCAAAGTATCCCTCAAGGTAAAATATCAACTCAACTAATACTCTCCTCCTCCTCCTCCTCCTTACACTCACAAATCCTAACCACAACCTCACCTCAACTCTCTACTAATACCAAACCATACTCCTATGCTACTGCTGCTGATAACACATTCCCAAGCCTACTATATTTGACTGTCCATGCCAAATCAAGGCAACGCCAAGGCAGGGCAAATGCTATGCCACTGCCGCTGCAAACATCTACTCATTGCAAACAGTCACTGAGCTAAAGCCACACTGCAACCCACTACACTAGTCTACTAAAACTAGATCAATCGAAAACCAAATATCCCAAAATCAACATAACCCTATACTCTAACTCCCACAGCTCATATACTTATATACATAGGTATATCAACTCAAATAAATACATATAATCTTATAATCCTTGCCCTCTCTAGTACAGTATATCAAAGTATCAATTCAAAATATCAAACTCAAAATTAAACCCAAACCTATAACTCGAATACAACACATACTACTATATTACTTTGATACATATGTATATCTATGAATATAACAAAACATTCAAAATCCTAAAATATAATGCAAAAACCGTGTGAGTGACAGAGGGGGTATGTGTGTGTGTGTGTGTATGTGTCCGCACACCACACGTGTCTAGGGGTATGTGTGTGTGTGACACACGTGTCTACTCGTGTCCAAACGAGGTTAAAATCGTGTCTAGATAGCTAGAGCTAGGGTTAGGGTTAGGGTTTACCTGAGGGCGGCTCGGTCGGAGTTGGGAGGCGGCAAGGAGGAGGGCTTCATCGGAGGAGGGGGCTTCGTCGGAGGAGAAAATTTTTGGAAAATTTTTGGGAGAGAGAGAAGGGGGAAA
>JANAVB010006642.1:0-24233 GCA_029216955.1 Iris pallida | reverse complement strand
CAAGTAAAACGCATTTAACTTTTAGTTGGGCCAGCTTTTCAAAAAGGTTCACTGAGAAGAATACCTATCCTTTCATTGAACACTTGTACATGACATTTTTTAAATTTTATAGGATTTTAATAACTGTATTTATTCCTCCTGTCCATAACTTTACTGGTTTATATTTTATAGGATTTATAAGTATATATATATATATAGTTATAAATATGCGTATATAGATATTAATTGGTTATATGTATATGTATAATATAGATATATATATGTATAACTATATTATAAATAGGTCTATATATATATATATATATATATATATATATATATATATATATATATATATATATATATATATATATATACATGTTAAATATATATGGTATATATAGATATATCTATTATATAGGGAAATAGGTATATATGCCTATTAATATATATTCACATTTAATATACATGTATTGGTGATAGCCTAGACTAAGGTAATAAACCAAAACAGGCCTGAGCCGGCCCAATCCATTTTCCCCACATCAGACTAGACTCAAAGGAACAACCCAAGCTACTAATCCTGAAGCCAGACCGAGCGTAGTCCCCCACCCCTGTTCGATTCTCAGCTATATATACACACGTATGTATATATACATCGAGAAGATCGAAACTCCATAAACCCTAACACCTACTCACCGCCGCGCGCACCCCCTGATCCTGGGCGGCCACCCGCCGCCGGATCCGCCGCCGCGCGCCGTCGGAGACGGCCGAAAATGCGCACAGCAACCAACAGTTCACAGAGGAACGACACAACCGCAGCAAGGGTGCACTATTCATCGCGAGAATTCTCCGCACTCGATCGATCGATTCGCGAGCCGTCTTTTCTGGTATGCTCCCAACCCAACCGACTTTACATCCCATTAGTTAGATTAGTATAGATCGTAATAAAATCCTAGGAGAAATTGACTTGAAGTCAAGGAAAAATCTGTTGAAATAGAGTACTAGAGCAGTCCCAAAACCCGATTTGGAAGGCAATTCCTAGCCGAACCATCGACAGTTTAGAAAATCTATTTAGACAGTAATAGAAAATATATATGGTAGTAAAACCCTCTTTATAGATTTTAATTTCATTAAGTAAGTGTAGAGTTGTTCGATTCTAAAAACCGAGAAAAAACTGTGAAAACTATTTTGGAAAATTACGAAAACCCTCGATACGACGTGCGTCCTGCCATTCGGGGCAACGTGGTCACGAACCGAAAGCATCGAAAGGTGCGTATTGGCTTCTTGGACGTGTGAGCTTTGACGGAATTCAAATTGGTCGCGTTTGCGCGACGAATTTGACGCATATCCGTCGAAATTCACCGTATCGGCCTCTGTGTAAATTTCCCAATTACTTTGTGCACGCTCGTCAGATCGAGACAAAACTTGTGCTAACAGGACCGTATCATTTTTCTGGTCCTATATGCCAAGTTTGGTCCAATTCTGAGACAGTGTCGAACAAACCGTTTTGCGGGCCCCACGGTCCCACTCAACGGGCAATTTTGTGCACGCCCGCCAAATCAACTTTGGACATACGGTTGGGTTTGTATTGAAAAACTAACCTGTTGACATATAGTTTGATGACTTTAGAGACCGTTGACTCTGGCACGCTTTTCGATGCAAAGCAGGTCCAACGCGGACATCATTTTTGTCCGAAATTATCGTTTTGCCCTGTGTCCAGAATTGGACTAAGGACAGGCAATCCTCTACTATTTGACTATTCTGATAATATTGGTAATTTATTTCAGCATCTAGAGATTTCTGCATGTGTTGACTGATTGTGGCTCATTGAGTGGTATATTATTATTGGTTTCACCAGCTAAGGACCTCGGGCACTCACTACAACAAAAATACCTTTTAATGACGGCTAAAAAGCGTCATTAATTGCAAACTATGACGCTTTTTTTCTCAGTCCAAGCGTTATGAAATCTGGTGTTATAAATGTTTTTAAAAGCGTTATAGATAATTCATCCAAAACCGTCATTAATAGGTTGAATTTCTGCTACGTTTTATTTTCAAAGCGTTATGATAGTTATGAAAACTGCTGTATATGGTCGTTGTATCACATTTATAAAGTGTTGGCACATTTTATTTTGATTATTAACAGCATCTTCGTAGTTTAGTCTTCTGTTCTTCAGATTCAATATTCTCAGAAGATCTACTACATGGAGTTCTTCCGTTCAACCGCAATCATCTTCTACATTGAAGACTGAAGCAGTTACCGACGTTCCCTGCATAAGACGGCGTCTTCCTGCTTAGAGTCTCTGTGTCTGTACAAGTCTAGGTATATTTGTAAACACCTAAGGACGGATGACAAGTAAAAAGAACAAGTCAAAAATCAAATACCTACAGAGCATACCGGCGGCATGCTCGGCATACCGGCGGTATACCGTTTTTAGAGCTCAGAAAGTTGCTGTGATGAATTGTCGGCATACCGGCGGCATGCTCCGGCATACCGACGGTATACCGATTTTTGTGTCCAGAAAGTTGCTGTGACAAATTGTCGGCATACCGACGGCATGCTCCGGCATACCGGCGGTATACCGTTTTTAGCGACCCAAAAGTTGTGTGACAAATTGTCGGCATACCGACGGCATGCTCCGGCATACCGGCGGTATACCGTTGTTAGCAACCCAAAACTTGCTGTGACCAATTGTCGGCATACCGGCGGCATGCTCCGGAATACCGGCGGTATACCGAGTTTCAAATATTTGGTTTTTGAATTGCCCTGACTAGCATTAATGGCAGCATTTAATGCTCTCAAACGATCATTAATATGACGTTACTATTTGACCGGTAACCGACGGTATGCCGCTGCATACCGACGGCATGCCGGTCTGTCTGTATCAGAGCATTAAATGCCACCCACTCTTGGTTTCTCTATAAAAGAAAGCCCTCTCTCTCTTGAGGACTTTACCAACTCTTACCATAAATTTTCCAACAACCAAGAGCTCCACCATTAATACTCTTCCAAGCTTTTCATTGTCATCCTCTCCCAAAGTGCTAGAGTATTAAAGAGTTGTACATTTCGATCTTCACGTGTTAGAAGATCAACAAGTTCTCTTCTCTTTTGTTTGAAGTTGGCGAGCCTTCGTAAGAAAACTCGTGTGTAGAAGTTGGCGAGTCTTCGGATCCAAACTCGTGTTGAAGTTGGCGAGTTCTTCGGATCCAAACTCGTGTGTACTATTTGGTTAAATAGTGGATTAAAGCCGAAGAGTTCCGGGACTGGATTGCCTCAAAAGAGGATACCAGGATACATCCTTGCGTTTGATCTTTCTACTCTTTACTTTCAATTGTCTTTATTGCTTCAATTGTTGTAGTTAATTTTTAATTTCCCTATTCACCCCCCTCTAGGGTTCTACAATTGGTATCAGAGCTTTGTTCTCTTGATTTGGATTTACACCCTTTGAGTGATCCATGGCCTCTAACCCTAGTATCAACACCTTCCACAATGAAGGACACTCCACAAATAGGCTCCCCTATTTGATGGTACCAACTATAACTACTGGAAGATTAGGATGAGCATTTATCTAAAGTCCATAGATTTTGACTTATGGGATTGCGTGATAAATGGTCTTCCTACTCCTTCCAGAGCTATTGAGGATATTGCTTCTGACACCCTTCGGGACACACTTACTGAAAACACCAAGAAGCTTGCTAGTCGAGATGCCAAGGCAATGAATGCTTTACTGTGCTCTCGACAGTAGTGAATTCAACCGAATCTCTACTTGCAAGACTTCCAATGAGATTTGGAAGTTACTTGAAGTCACACACGAGGGAACTTCACAAGTGAAGGAATCCAAGATTAGTAGACTCACGCAAGAATATGAGTCCTTTAAAATGAAGCATGATGAATCTATTACTTGCATGTTTACTCGTTTTGGTGACATTATTAACCCTCTCTCTTCTCTTGGAAAGGAATATCCTGCTCATGAAAAGATAGAAAAATTCTTAGAGGATTGACGAAAGCTTGGAGTCCTAAAGCTACCGCAATCATTGAGGGGAACGATCTAACAGTCATGAATCTTGAGACCCTCATGGGTAAGCTAATGACTCACGAGCTCGATATGAAGGATCAAGAGGAATCCTCCATACAAGAGAAGGAGAAGAGACCAAAGAGAAGGAGAAGACTCTTGCTCTCAAAGCAACAAGGTCCTACTCCAAGGATAGCTCCGACGATAATGAGTCGGACGACGATGAAGAAATAGCTCTCACAGCTAAGCACTTCCGGAAGTCCTAAAATTCAACAAGGCCAACCGCTCTAGACGGGACAATGAAGAAGATCCGGCGTGCTATCAATGCAGAAGACCCGGACACATCAAGAGGGATTGTCCGATGATAAGAAAAGACTCAAGCAAGTACGAGAAGCCTAGCAAGGGAAGCTCATCCTCCAGAAAGTTCGCCAACACAAGCATTTGGTGTGAAAGTGACGCGACGACTCCGACAACGACAAGGAGTGCAAACACAATGCCAACGTCTGTCTCATGGCAACCGATGAGGTACTTGATGATCTTTCCTTAAACACTCTTACCTATGATGATTTGGAGAAAGCCATTCTTGAATTACATGAAGAACACAAAGGTGTTCGAATAAATACAAGAAATCTCTTAAAGAGGTTGAGGCTCTTCAACTTGAAGTAGAGAGGCTCTCAAGCATCATTATTGATGTGAAGGAAAATCTCCTATTTCTGACACGGATGAAATAGAGTCTTTGCGACTCAAGTTTCAAGAATCTCTTGACACCATCAAGAAAAGGGATGATGAGATTCTATCCATGAGAAGTTCTTATGAATTTGCTATGCGCAAATGTCAAGATGCTAATAGAAGAGAATATGACACTTCTATTAAGTATAATGATCTTCTTACACGGAGTAAGAATTTAGGTAATAAGAATACCACTCACATGCATGCTCCAAGACACCCCCACACTCATCACAATGCTAGGCATACCCTTACATGAACACTACACACAACTCCTTTTCTAACACAAGAAAAGGACCTTTTGTTAAGAAGAACACCTCACATCATGCATTTTACTATCATCATAACACTCATGGTAGAACTCCTCACACTAGAAACTCACATATGCACAACACTCACACTTCTTCTTCTAAATCTTCTTTGATGTGCAATTATTGTGGTTTGCTCGGACATACTTCTAATTTTTGTTATACAAGAAAACAAGTTGACATGAAAGTTCTTAAATAGGTTCCTAGAATTAACAATCAAGGACCCAAACAATCATGGGTACCAAATCGTTCATCTTCAACTTATGTTGTAGGTGACGAATCCTTCTCATGCTAGAAGCAAGTGGATTCTCGATAGCGGTTGTTCACGGCACATGACCGGTGATGCTTCACTTTTTACAACGCTATCGATGAAGAAGGAAGGACACGTCTCCTTCGGTAATAATCTTAAAGGTTATATTATTGGAAATGGTAATATCGGTTCTCCTCCTTATCCTTGTATTAATAATGTATGTCTTGTTACTAATCTCAAGCATAACCTCCTTAGTATTAGCCATCTTACCGATAATGGCTATGATATCAAGTTTGTTAAACTCAAATGCTACATTACCGATAGTTCTAATGGAACTATTGTTTATGAAGGCATTAGAGAAAACAACATTTATGTTCTTTATCTTATTGAAGGTACTAACAATGACAGATGCCTAGTTGCAAAGAACGATGAGAGTTGGCTTTGGCACATGAGGCTTGGACACGCCAACATGGATACCATCTCTCGCCTCGCCTCCAAGAAGCTTATACGAGGACTCCCAAGTATCCCATTCAAAAAGGATATGGTATGTAAAGAATGCGAGAAAAGTAAGTTGACCAAGTCATCCTTCAAATCCATCAACTCTGTGAGTACCACTAGACCTCTTCAACTTATTCATATGGATCTCTTCGGCCCTAGTAGAGTAGCTAGCCTTGGTGGCAAACTTTATGCTTTTGTTTTAGTTGATGATTTTTCGAGATTTACTTGGGTTATTTTTCTTGCTTGCAAAAGTGATACTTTTCGTGAATTTGTTGCTTTTTGTAAACGTGTTCAAAATGAGAAAGGTTTTTCTATCAACAAAATTAGGAGTGATCTTGAAGGGGAATTTGATAATGCCGATTTCAAAAGATTTTGTGAAAAAAATAGTTTTGGACATGATTTTGCTTGCCCACGTACTCCTCAACAAAATGGTGTTGTGAAGAGAAAGAATAGAACCCTTGGCGATATGGCCCGGGTTATGTTAAACCAATATAAGCTCCCCCAATATTTTTGGACGGAAGCCGTTAATACGGCATGTCATGTTATAAATAGAGTCTTAATTAGACCTATTTCTAAGAAGACTCCTTATGAGCTTTGGTTTGACAAAATTCCCTCTATTGAATATTTTAAAGTTTTTGGTTGTAATTGTTTTATCTTGAATACCAAGGATAACCTAGGCAAGTTTGAAGAAAAAGCCTATGAAGGAATTTTTCTTGGATATTCTACTCACAGTAAAGGTTTTCGTGTTTTTAATAAAAGAAGTCTTATTGTTGAAGAGTCAATCAATGTCTCTTTTAATGAACTTAACTCTTCTACATTCTCCTCTTCCGAGGATATTGATGACATCTCGTTTGGGCTGGAGAACTCCTCTATTGAAGATCATCCTTCTTCATCTAACAATGAAGTTGTGACCCCGACAAAAGAGTCTCCTCCTCTCGAGCCTCCTCAAAAGGATCTCCTAAAAGAATGGAGATTTGTCACCAATCATCCTAAGGAACTTATCATTGGAGACCCTTCCTCCAAGGTTAGCACTAGATCCTCCACTTGTGATCTTTGTGCAAACGTGGCTTTTATCTCTCAAATAGAGCCTAAAAATAATAATGATGATTTTCTTGATGAATTTTGGATGATAGCAATGCAAGAGGAGTTAAATCAATTTGAGCGAAACAAGGTTTGGGAACTTGTCCCAAAACCTAGCAATCACTCTATCATTGGAACCAAATGGGTGTTTCGCAACAAACTTAATGAAGATGGGTTAGTGACTCGTAACAAGGCCCGATTGGTTGCTCAAGGCTATAACCAAGAGGAAGGCATTGACTACGACGAAACCTATGCTCCGGTTGCACGTCTTGAATCCATTCGTATGCTTTGTGCTTTTGCTTGTTTTAATGACTTTAAGCTCTTTCAAATGGATGTTAAGAGTACTTTTCTGAATGGTATTATTAAAGAGGAAGTTTATGTTAAACAACCTCCTAGCTTTGAAGATTTTCAATTTCCAAATCACGTGTTCAAACTCCATAAAACCCTTTATGGCCTCAAACAAGCTCCCCGTGCTTGGTATGAGCGTCTTAGCTCTTTTCTTGTTTCTCACAATTTTTCAAATGGGAAAGTTGACACAACACTTTTTATTAAATCCCATGATGGCACTCTCTTATTGGTTCAAATTTATGTCGATGATATTATTTTTGGTTTTACTAACAACATACTTTGTGTAGAATTTGCTAAAGTTATGCAGGAAGAGTTTGAAATGAGTATGATGGGTGAACTTTCCTTCTTCTTGGGATTACAAATCAAACAAGGACCCAAAGGAACCTTCATCAATCAAGTAAAATATACAAAGGACCTCCTCAAGCGTTTCGACCTCGACTCATCCAAATCAATGAGGACTCCTATGGCCACAACGACAAAGCTTGACAATGATGAAGATGGCACATCGGTCGACATTCGTAAGTATAGAGGTATGATCGGTAGCTTACTTTATTTAACTGCTAGCCGTCCTGATATCATGTTTAGTGTTTGCTTGTGTGCACGATATCAAGCCAATCCAAAGGAATCATATTTGAGTGCCGTTAAGCGCATTTTTCGTTATCTCAAAGGCACCATTAACATGGGTCTTTGGTATCCGAAATCCTCATCCTTTGAGCTTCACGGCTTTTCGGATGCGGATTTTGCCGGATGCAAGATTGACCGAAAAAGCACTAGTGGCACATGTCAATTCTTCGGGAAGTCTTTGGTATCGTGGTTTAGTAAGAAGCAAAATTCTGTTGCTCTTTCAACCACTGAGGCAGAGTATATTGCGGCTGGTTGTTGTTGTGCACAAATTCTTTGGATGTCACAAACACTTTTAGATTATGGCATTTCTCATTCTTGTACCCCTATTAAATGTGATAACACTAGCTCTATCAATCTCCCGAAAAACCCGATTTGTCACTCACGTACGAAGCACATTAAAATTAGACACCATTTTCTTCGTGACCATCAACATAAGGGAGATATTCGTCTTGAATTTATTGATACTACCTATCAATTAGCCGATATTTTCACAAAACCGCTCCCGGAAGATCGCTTTACCTTCCTTTGCCGTGAACTAGGCATTTTATCTTTTGATCCATAATCCCTCTCGGCCGGCACACCGACAGTATACAGCGGTATACCGGCGGTATGCCGTTTTTCGATTCAGAATTAGGTTCTGTTTCGAAACTCGGCATACCGTCGGTACACGTCGGCATACCGCTGATATGCCGGATGGAGGCGGACAGGACATCAAATCAGGGTCCGGGCCCACCTTTCTTCTCTACTTGCTTTATTCTTTTTTAACCTACTTTTATTCCCTCTCATCCATCCAATCTATCATAACTACCCATCTCTTCACCTCCCATCTCATTTATTACTCTTCCCTCACATCCCCCCTTTCACTCCTCTTTTTACTCCACCCTCATAAATTCCAACCCACCACCTTTTCAACTCCCTTCTTTAAACCTCCTCTACAACCGTTCCCACCCTCCTCCCCTTTCAAAATCCATCTCTTCATCTTCCTCCTCCTCTTTAAAATCCTCCTTCCTCCATCACTTCTCCTACTCCTCCTTCATCCACTCCAAAAACCTAATCTCTCTTCATGGCAAACCTTAAGCGTCCCCGCTCCTCCTCCTCCTTGTTCAACCCCTTCATCCCGGTGGCCCAACCTCACGGGTATGACCAACGGATCTTTTCTAACTCTTTGGCGGCCGAGCTATGGTTCCAGCACTTCGTTCATCACAATGTCTTCAAGGGACGAGCGATAAATTGGAATCTCTTCCCCGGTCACGTCTCCTTGTTTGACGAGGCCAGACTCTCATCTCTACTTCGGCGCCAAATACCCGTCTTTCCCGCTGCTGTTCGACTATTCTATTGCAACTTGGTCGGGGACGACGATAACCCCGTCATTCAGTCTATGGTCAATGACCGTCACTTCCGTCTCACATCTCAGGACATCGGACACATCCTCGACATCCCGGACAAAGGGGAAGCCTTGCCATCCTTGGTTGCTCTTCACTCCTCGGCGGCGTCACCCTTCGACGAGTTCTGCCGTATCATCTACAAGGGCCCCAACCCTCCTGCCATCCCGGCCCTCTTTGTACAGCTGGAGCCGTTTTACTACGAGCTCCATAGGATAGTGTGCCGTACACTATTTTCTAAGGGCGGGAACTACGACGCCATTACCGGCGATGCCCTCGTCTGCATGTATTATCTCTATGCCCGGAAGCCCTTCTCCTTCCCGAAGACTCTCCTTCTGCTCTTCCGGCGTGTCATACCCGCGGGAAAGCAGAACCTCTACTACGGCTCCTTTATCACTCTCCTTCTGGAAGCCCGGCAAGTTGACCTATCTCTTTGCTCCTCGGATGGCGTTCTCCCTATCTTGCTGTCTCCCGTTCCCTTAGTGGAGCCTCTACTTCACGTGCCTCGTCTTCCCAAGAGCAACCGACATCCACTCATGCTGCTCCCACATCTACTCCTTCCGCTTCGGGCCGTTATATGACGCTGACTCAGCATCACTTTGATATACGTATGGCCCAGGCGGAGGAGCAGATGTGGGCCCACACTCGTGGCCTTGGCGCCCTGATCCAGTCCCGTTTCCACGATCAGGGGTACTTTATTCAGCGTACTCTTCAGGACCGGAATGCTTTTCTGGATCTTAATCTTCAGGATCCTATGTACCAGGCCCGCGCTTCTCTGATCCCAATGCCTATGGGTTTATGTACCCTGACGGTATTGATCCTTTTGGCACCTTCCAGCAGGCTCAGGGTGATGGGGACGATCCGGCTGATGAGTAGGGACAGATTCGCTTTTGGATGATGGTCTCGTTTTATGCGTGTTTTAGTTTTATGTGTTTGTTTTTATGTTGTCTTTTGTGGTCCTTCGGGGACCGGTGTGTGGTTGGTACCAGTTATTTGCAGTCCTTCGGGGACTTTATCTGTAGTTATCTCTAGTGTCCGGCTCTCGTTGAGGAGAGTCTTTCTATTTACCTTATGCTATGTATGTGTCGGGCATGTATTCACTTTTCACTTCAAAATATTAATACATGCTTCTCTTTATATGCTCTTGTCATTATCATTATGCACGTTTTATATTATTATCCCCATCTTTGACTAAGTGACAAAGGGGGAGAAATCGTATTGAGGGGGAGCTGTCTACCTACGGGGGAGCTACTCCCTGAAGATGCTATCTCTCTATTTTGTCAATTATTAAAATGGGGGAGTTTGTTGGCACATTTTATTTTGATTATTAACAGCATCTTCGTAGTTTAGTCTTCTGTTCTTCATATTCAAATATTCTCAGAAGATCTACTACATGGAGTTCTTTCGTTCAAGCGCAATCATCTTCTACATTGAAGACTGAAGCAGTTACCGGCGTTCCCTGCATAAGACGGCGTCTTCCTGCTTAGAGTCGCTGTGTCTGTACAAGTCTAGGTATATTTGTAAACACCTAAGGACGGATGACAAGTAAAAAGAACACGTCAAAAATCAAATACCTACAGAGCGGCATACCGGTGGCATGCTTCGGCATACCGGCGGTATACCGTTTTTAGAGCTCAGAAAGTTGCTGTGACGAATGGTCGGCATACCGGCGGCATGCTCCGGCATACCGGCGGTATACCGATTTTTGTGTCCAGAAAGTTGCTGTGACAAATTGTCGGCATACCGACGGCATGCTCCGGCATACCGACGGTATACCGTTTTTAGCGACCCAAAAGTTGCTGTGACAAATTGTCGGCATACCGACGGCATGCTCCGGCATACCGGCGGTATACCGTTGTTAGCAACCCAAAACTTGCTGTGACCAATTGTCGGCATACCGACGGCATGCTCCGGCATACCGACGGTATACCGAGTTTCAAATATTTGGTTTTTGAATTGCCCTGACTAGCATTAATGGCAGCATTTAATGCTCTCAAACGGTCATTAATATGACCGTTACTATTTGACCGGCATACCGATGGTATGCCGCTGCATACCGACGGCATGCCGGTCTGTCTGTATCCAGAGCATTAAATGCCACCCACTCTTGGTTTCTCTATAAAAGAAAGCCCTCTCTCTCTTGAGGACTTTACCAACTCTTACCATAAATTTTTCAACAACCAAGAGCTCCACCATTAATACTCTTCCAAGCTTTTCATTGTCATCCTCTCCCAAAGTGCTAGAGTATTAAAGAGTTGTACATTTCGATCTTCACGTGTTAGAAGATCAACAAGTTATCTTCTCTTTTGTTTGAAGTTGGCGAGCCTTCGTAAAAAAACTCGTGTGTAGAAGTTGGCGAGTCTTCGGATCCAAACTCGTGTTGAAGTTGGCGAGTTCTTCGGATCCAACTCGTGTGTACTATTTGGTTAAATAGTGGATTAAAGCCGGAGAGAGTTCCGGGACTGGATTGCCTCAAAAGAGGATACCAGGATACATCCTTGCGTTAGATCTTTCTACTCTTTACTTTCAATTGTCTTTATTGCTTCAATTGTTGTTGTTAATTTTTAATTTCCCTATTCACCCCTCTCTAGGGTTCTACATAAAGCTTTATACTGCATGTTATACATTCCAAACGCTGCTCAATTCAATTCAAAAACAACCACTTTGAACCATATTTACAACAAAGCATTGAAATATAATATAAAGTACCATTCTCCATTTCATTGTCTCAAAATAGAGTATTTCATTCTACATTTCTCCATTTCATTATATACATCTTCTCAAAATATATAGAGTATCCAATATAGAGTACACTTTAGCTAAATCAAAACTATCGACATCAAAAATCTCACAGATACTGTAGCGAAGAAGCACACTTATAACGCTTCAACTTGGTCACATGAAGACTGTCCATAGCACATGTTCGTATAGCAAAATCCTGAAAAAGAAAGCAAAACCCTCACTTTTAGAGTTTGCCAATTTTAGAGTCTGTGATTTATATCGAAAAATCGAGAGTATCAGAGTACTCTAATAAAAACCGAAACCGACAAATAAAGTAAAACATTTAGGCATGGCATAGTGGACGTAGTCCCAAAATCAACGATACAGGCATGCTAATGGAGATGTCATTCCCGAAATAGAAATACTTCCAACTAATATATACCCGCATGTGATTTATATCGAAAAGCTCCCAACAAAAACACCCACAATACCAAGCTAAACCCATCATGCATAATAGATACCCAACCAACAATTTTAATCCAAATAGCAAAACATCTCCTACAGCAAAGAAATCTTTCCCAACCCAACATGTATAATAGGAAAAACCTAAACCAACATCCCACAACAAGTATAAGAAGGAGACCCCAAGCAACAATTTATACAAGAAACCCAAACCAACAATGCATGCATCACAAATAATTCCAACAGTAGCTAGGTAACCCGAAACCGAAAATGATCCAACAGCAAGTAAAGAGCCGAACATGATCTAAAGATCATTTTCGCTTCACAAACAAAGACAACCGTAGGATCGTCAAGCCAAAATCGAACCCAACACGTATCAGTCGATCGAAACCCTTTTTATGTAGGGATCGAGATCCAACAACATCATCAACAAACAAAATAAACCCAAAAACTGAAATCAATCAAGAGTTTAGAATTTATACCCCAGAATTTGGTGTCGGAATCCGAAGGGAGCCTTCGGACTCGGCTCACAGGCACGCACAGCGCCTCGCCGGGTCGCGGATGCAACTGTGGAGAGGCTACATCATCGACACGAAGGTATCCTCACATTCGTGTCCAGTATCGACTTGTACAAACACGAGCGTACCTGCACCCAGAATAAACAACCCAACAGTACCAACATACAAACTACGACAACGACAAGAAACGAAATAAGATATATAAGATGTCTCAGATAAGGATCAATCATCATCTGCTGTACTAGCATGCCATCATACGTATAGGACACATCCCGACACGGAGCCAGTGTATCCGATACGATCTGCAACGCTTTGGTTCATTTGGTCGAACGACCAACACCAAAAATATCAGAGTACTCTAATAAAAACCAAAATCGACAAATAAAGGAAAACATCCAGGCATGGCATAGTGGACGTAGTCCCAAAATCAACGACGCATGCATGCTAATGGAGATGTCAATCCCGAAATAGAAATACTCCCAACTAATATATACCCGCATGTGATTTATATCGAAAAGCTCCCAACAAAAACATCCACAGTACTAAGTTAAACCCATCATGCATAATAGATACCCAACCAACAATTTTAATCCAAATAGCAAAACATCTCCTACAGCAAAGAAATCTTTCCCAACCCAACATGTATAATAAGGAAAACCTAAACCAACATCCCACAATAAGTATAGGAAGGAGAACCCAAGCTACAATTTATACAAGAAATCCAAACCAACAATGCATGTATCACAAATAATTCCAACAGCAGCTAGGTAACCCGAAACCGAAAATGATCCAATAGCAAGTAAAGAACCGAACATGATCTAAAGATCATTTCCGCTTTACAAACAAAGACAATCGTAGGATCGTCAAGCCAAACAACATCATCGACAAACAAAATAAACCCAAAAAGTAAAATCAGTAAAGAGTTTAGAATTTATACCCCAGAATTTGGTGTATAAATTCAACAACATCATCGACAAACAAAATAAACCCCTTTTTATGTAGGGATCGAGATCCAACAACATCATCGATAAACAAAATAAACCTAAAAACTGAAATAAATCAAGAGTTTAGAATTTATATCCTAGAATTTGGTGTCGGAATCCGAAGGGAGCCTTCGGACTCAGCTCACAGGCACGCACAGCGCCTCGTCGGGTTGCGACTGCAACTGTGGAGAGGCTACATCATCGACAAACAAAATAAATAAAATAAACAAAATAAATCCTTTTTTATGTAGGGATCGAGATCCAACAGCATCATCGACAAACAAAATAAACCCAAAAACTGAAATCAATCAAGATTTTAGAATTTATACCCTAGAATTTGGTGTCGGAATCCGAAGGGAGCCTTCGGACTCGGCTCGCAGGCACGTACAGCGCCACGCCGGGTCGCGGCTGCAACTGTGGAGAGGCTTCGGACTCGGCTCCCCAAAGGTAATTACACTCCCTTGAACAAGAACAAACAGAAAAAAAATCAAAGAACCCTTTTAGGGAAAAAATCCAAATCAAAAATTAAGAACCCTAATTTTTAGGAAAAAATTACACTCCCAACAAAATCTTTTTTTAGGGAAAAAAAATCCAAATCAAAATCACTCACTTAATCAAGAGAAGTCAACGATGATGCAGCCCTTTTCGGATCATCACCGACGTGGACGGAGACGTCGAAAAACCCTAAAATTAAGAATCCTAATTTTGGAGAGATGAATGCATGTATGGTTGTCAAAAATTAGGATATTTTTGAATTTAGGGCATAAAATAAGCAATGATCGAGATTTTAGGACAAACCGGTGGTGAAGGCTACGCCGGTGACAACCTTCCCTCTGCGGTGGAGTCTGTAACCGAGGAAAGCGAGGAACGGGCTGAGGGAAGTTGGGGAGCGGGGAGCAGGCTGAGGGGAGTTGATCGGGAGCGGGGAGCGGACTGAGAGGAGTTCGGGAGTGTCGGAGCGGGCTGAAGGGAGTTGGGGAGCGGAAGGAGAGAGAGAAGGAGAAAGAGAGTAAGTGCGGGAGAAGGGACTTTTCGACTTAAGTGTGGGAGTAAGTGCGGGAGAGTCGAGATTTCGACTTAAAATTTGTGTTTTTTTCATAACGCTCGTACCACTGAGAGACAATCAATAACGCTTTTATAGATAACCGTCATAGATTACAGTCTTGCTGAACTTTAATGACGCTTCTTTATCAGCCATCATTAAATCTCCTTATCAAGCGTCATTAAAGGATATTTTTGTTGTAGTGACTACAACAAAAACCCTTTTAATGACGGCTAAAAAGCGTCATTAATGACGAACCATGACGCTTTTTTTCCACAACAACCGTTATAAAAACGAGTGTTATAAATGTTTTTTAAAAGCGTCATAAAATAACCGTCATGAATAGTTTCTATAAAAGCGTTATGAATAGTTAATATATTGTGCACAATTCAGAACAATTTTAAAACGTCATGAATAGATAATATGTATAGGCTCAATGCACTACATTTATAACACTCATATTACTGAACTCATCACATTTATAACACTCAATACTGCACATTATATATTACTTTCCAAAAACTTCTCAATTCAATTTTAAAACAACAACTTTGAACTATATTCACAAGAAAACATCGAAATGTTATATCACCATCTTCATTACATTATCTCAAAATAGGGTATCCAAATATATATATTTACAAATACTACTTAAATGAATCCTCAAAACAAGTATAACTACTTTGGCTTCAACTTGAGCACATCAAAACTGTCAACATCACGTGTAGCAAATCCCACCACTGCAATAATAGTTGCCTCTTCATGTGCACCTGAGAAAGAAAATTAATACTAGTTAGCTACAATTCCACCATGCATCTATAACAAGTATTATCAACACATTAAGATAACACCAACTTACAAATTTGAAAATAGAGAGAGCTCTATGAGCTAATCTTCACCAACTTACAAATTTTATATGACAAGCTTTTTGACAAAAAAATTAGTGAGAAACATACCAGAATAAGTTGGACTATATTTGTTGGTTGTACATAATAAAGTGGCACCCTGCTGTCCCTTATCCAGAATCATGTTCATTAAATCCCTGTATAATTTATTCCAATGTTAGACCTAATAAGCATTATCATCACGATCAGTATCAATATCAACTTTCTTCCATCATTATGATGTTCTAATAGCTGCACAAATAATTCTTGAGAAGCCATTGGAGAGATTTTGACTAATTAGTTTACAACTGGTGGTTTACCTGATATCACCGCCTCATCAGTCAATGACAAATTTCAAAATATGAAACTAGAGGCAAGAGAGCCTTTAAATGGCCATGAAAACCAGTTCTACGATAGAGAGACCAAGCATATTGGTCACGTACTTTAAGAACAAGCAAGAATGAAACAACCCATTCAACTTTTTAAAACCAATAAATGAGAGAGAGCAAGGTATAGTAGATACCAAGCAATCATTTTGTGATGAATTGACTACAAAGTATGTAGGAAAAACAGACCTGATATGTCCATGTATGATCTTCCCGTATTTAAATACAACGAAAACCAGAAGTTCGAAAATCACCATAGAATTCGTACCAGCAGGAAAAAGGTTCACGTCTATACCCCTTCCCCAATCTACAAGGCACAACCCCTGAACATATGACCAAGTGATGTAAAAATGTAATGTTAAGAACTTAAGACTATTATATGTGCTTGTAAGTGCGCGAGAAAACCTGTTCACGCCATGGTCCAGCTCTGCTGCTGAAGCCATCTTCTGTCAGATCATCCCTTTTGTAGCAAATGAAAAAAGATACTAGTTAGTTAATACACTTCATATGTTTGTCATTTACATAATACAAAATATTTGAACATTCTTTGACTACTCTACAGTACGAGGGACTTTTGACTCGAGGAACTGATAAATTAAGAAGGATAGGTGCCAAGATGAGGTAGGGATAAATGGCTTCATGACATGCACGAAAAACAAATCATACATTGATGAGAAAAGTACATTTTCTAATTCACATAAATATGACTACTAGAAGGCTAGAAGCAACTGGGAGAACATTTCCACATGGAAAGCGAGCTGAACTTTCAAGACTAAGTACAAATAGTCATTATTGTATTGATTAATATTAATGACAAATTCAAAGGGTAGGCCTAGACGAACTTCGATTGAGTATGTGTCTGTGCGTACGTGTTCATTCCATACATTGTAATGTGTATGCAATGTGTCAATGTATGAATAATAAGTAACCTTGGTCATTTGATCTTTAGCAGAGATGACGGAGCCCTCTTTCTCCTTCCAAGAGCTTATGAGAAGCGAGGCACTCCGATTGGCATTTTGCAAGAAAAGCTTCCGGAGCCTCTCATTGCTCAAGAACTCTACGATGATGGATCACAACTCCTTATGTGCACCTCCTACCACAACTGATATCGAGTCCTTGCCCATAACTCTCTCAAAAGACGGTGGCCAATGAGTTCGGAACAATCTCATTTCATTCTTAAGAATGAAGCAGTTTAACTCCGCATCACCTGAGCATACTGTCAGCCTTCCCATTATTTTGGTCATGAAAATTTTCCCAAACCTGCATGCAGATGGATGGCTGCATTAGTCAGTGTTTTTTTCTAGATTTTTTCCTAGTTTTTTCAGGACACACTTTGAGAATCGATTCTCCATGAACCCTCCAACTCCAGTTGCTGGGCGACGCCGTTGCTGCCACAGAAAGGAGAAGGTTTGTCCAATGATAGGCAAACCCATATTTCCTGGCGGGAGTCTACTAGAGATCTCAGCATTCTCATTTCTTATGGAGGAGAGCAGGACAATGAGGATAAATATAGCCAGAACGACCACCACCACTGCTGCTACAAACGGTAGCATCTTTCACTCACAACTGCTGTTGGAAAAGAGCAGAAGAGCCATCATCTCCCTTTTATAGAATTGCTTTGTTGAGTTAATACAAAAAGCCGGACATGATGGATAATTACAGAACCTTTTGATCCGGCCATTATGTGGATGGACATTGTGTATTGTTGTTAGAACCCCAACTAGTAGAGATGAGAATGCTACTGATATCCCAAGTGGTCATTTGTTGTGGAAGTTGCTTGTTTGAATCAACAATATTAGATCTATTCTTTTTTCTTCTTCTGAAGGAGACCCATTTTATTCCAACGTGAACAAAACCAAGCCCAAATTAACCTAAAGGAAGAAACTTTTTCTGTTTCCAACCCAAAATAATGACCAAAAAGAGAATCAGATTCCTTTCGGTCGCGGCGGAGGTGGCCTTCGGGTCGCATGGGGAATAAAAGGGTTTTTAATTTCTTCAAAATTAGGGTTAGGGTTTTAGAGTTGGGGGAAAGGAAGGAGAAGAAGAGGAGAGGAGAGTGTAAGGAAGAGGAACTGACCCATGAGGGCTTCGGATCCGAGGTCGACGCCGGAACCGATGAAGCGGCGGAGGTTGCGGACCCACGACATCGACGACGCCGGAGGAAGGAGAGGGAGAGCGCAGAGAAGAGGACGAGCAGAACCCTAACGCTCCTCCTTCGCGTTCTTGTCGATCGCGTGCGCGACGGCCTCGAGCTTGTCCTGGAGGGCGACGAGGAGCGTGAGGCCCTCCTCGAAGATTTTGAATCTAGGGTTAGGGTTTTGGGAGTTGGGGGAGAGGAGGGAGAAGAAAAGGAGGAGAAGGAGAAGACCAGAATATTTTGGGGGAGAGGCGGGCTATAGCAAGGATTTTGCCAACAATTAAACTTAAAAATATTACAAGTTTGCCACCGCTCTAAATTATTAATAACGCTTTGTTTTAAAAACGTTATAAAAAGCCCAGAATTAGCCTAAACCGTCATAGAAAAAAGGTATTTCGAACTTTGATGACACTTCTTTATCAGCCGTCATGAAATCCACTTATCAAGCGTCATTAATAGGTCTTTTTGTTGCAGTGAGGCAAGTGCACTTTCTGATTGCTTTCGATTCATAGTAGTCTTTTTATTTCATGTTTATACATATATCTTGCTGCTTGTTGACACGCTCGTCACATGAAGTAGTCGGGAGGGGAAATATCTTAGTAGACATGTGGACTACCCAGAAATATCCCTAAAATGTTTATTCTTGCATGATAGCAGCTGCACACGACACGTGCAGTGTACCGGATTTACCCCCTAGCCGTTCACATGTCGAAACGGATATTTCACACCACATAGGTAGATGTCTTTTATTTTTCCTTTACTTCTCCACCGTGCCATGTCATCGTTTCTCTCCAGTTTTCATATTCCATATGTTATTTTCATGTCTTATTAATTCTATTGTGTTTTCGTATTGCCGTCGGTTTGTGTACTTGTTCCCTTTCTGACTGGAAACCAACATTTTTCAGGTTTAGCCGCGATCACTCTTAGCACTGGGAAGACATGGGTATGCTGAGGCCGACCTAGATAATGGAACTAGTTGTCATTTTTATTAATTGTGAGAACTTTGTATTTTCCTTTAAATATAAATCTTGTAAATGTTGTAACAAATTTAGAAATGTGAATGAGCAGCAAATGTATTATTTTGAGCATTTATTTCTTGCGGGCTTGACAGCGTTCTACCGCCGACTATGCGGCGTATGCTGGCTTGGACATGTCTCGTATCCAGAAAAACGGGTGCTGGTCGTGACGTTACCCCCCATCAAAAATCTCATCATGGCATAAAAGGATCATATCCAAATTTTCGAGTGCGGTCCTTTTATCTACATTGTTCCTGAAGGAAGCAACACATTTTAGTTGTTAGGACGACCAAGTGAAAACGGAAAGCAAAAGTAACTGCAACAAATAAGACCTGAGAAGAAGGCCCACTGCATCAAAGAAACCCTGGAGAACTGTTGCTAAGATGAGCTCATTTTCCTCATCTCCCCCGGTAACAAAAAAGTGGAGGTCCTGAATAAACTTGTAGACAACAATACAACTATCGAACATAGCTATCTCAGCTGCAGATGGCAAGTAGAATACAATTAGAACATATTGAAACTTAACAATTAGCTATTCTGCACGAGGAATGAAGTATTATATAAAAATTCTAATATAGTATATGAAATTTGAACATTAAGCATATGACATTCATTTCAGGTAATACAGAAGAAGAAAAATTGTTACTCGCATTGAACTACCAAAAACAAAGGAAACCATAAGCACCAAGAGACAAAATGCATATCAAGATGGTATGCATATCAGACAATTACCAATCAGAAGCCACTCCAGAGGGATTCCGGATTACATCACATGGTACACAAACATTTTGGTATTAACAAACAAATGCACCAATTTGTCAATAACTTTACCAAAAAATACGAAAACATACCCCTCCTATCAACTAATACTGCAGGGAGGAGCGCTCTCCTTCTTACCGCCGTGCTCGGCACGGCCATCAAGAACGTCCCCGGGAAGCCCAGATTCCTAAAGAAAAACAAAAATACAAATACAGAAGCCCAGAGAGAAGTGGGCAGTAAATTCATATATTTGACATAAAAACCAAAAATAGGCCCGTTCTGGAGATGATCAGCGGATGGAAAATCCGGTGGCGTCGGCAGCAGACTCCACATGGCTCCGGCGTCAGGTCATAACATCCTGTACGGCCCGTTCTGGGTCTAAACTTTCTCTAGTTTAATCAACCAACACAAATATAGTCAACAAACATCATACTGGATAAAAAATAACAAATTTGCTAAATTCAAACGATAATAATAACAATAGTCAAGTACCATAATCCCAAAATACATAGCATCACTGAACTACCAATAGACCAACATGCCTATTTCATTGCTGTCTATTTGCCTCTGAAAAAATCATGCCGAATGCACATTGGCTACGACACTCCAGAAAACCAAAATACATCCCCAAAAAAGTGATGCCTCATGGTACCCATACTGTGAATGAATTGAACTTTTATATATCAGATAGTTCACTTTTCCCTACATATTATGTCGTTACAAAGTATCAAATATTGTAAGTCTTGGCAAAAAATTAAACTTTTAATCAACAGATAAGTGCCAAGAAATGGGCTTTTACATAAATTATCAACAATTAGCATGTACTAATATATCCAGATCTAAAGAAATAAACTTGTGTACGAGAACAAAAATAATTAAACAACAAAAAAAATTGAAGAATATCAAAAAAATCAATCTTACTTCTTCACCGCTTCGCCGGTGGCCTTGGCCGCCGCAGAATCGGGGGCCTTCTCCTCGTCGTCTTCGTAATTGAGAAGCTCCTCCTCGTAGGCATCGTTGTCCTTCGTTTCTCCCATGTCTGAACCCACCAAACATAAACAAGAATTTTAACTTGAATCCATCAAATCAACAAGAAATGATTCAAATCGGAAAAAGAGAGGCAGGAGAGCTCACCTTCGTGTCCGGAACGGAAATTAGGGTTCGTAAAGTTAGGGTTTCGAGGCATCTGCAAACAAAAATCGAGAGGAGGGGGGAGTAAAACCCTAGGATTTTGGGGTTTCGTGGAGGGAGGAGGGAAGCTAGGGTTTCTGGGGAAGGGGGGAAATGAAATGGTCTGTAGATTGGGAAATTTATAGCCGGAGATTCGGGTCCAAATGGGAGAATCATTGATCCATTATAATCCAACCATTAAAATATTTAATTCTTAATGGAGGTTGTGACACGACATGCCTCTCAGCCAACGCCTCCAAAGTCCTTTGCCTCTCCTTCCGCATCCTCTCCATCATATTCTCTATGTCTCGCCGGCTTCTCAAGCGCACCAAACCCCCGCTAGGGATCGCAAAACCCTCTTGACTGCTGCTTTATTTCGAACTGCTGCTTTTCTCTTCTTAAGGAAGCTAGAAAGATGAAGATAGTTAATTAGAGGTGTTTGATTTGGGAATTGGGCCTAGCCCTTGGATGAGGCTCCAAGGGACACAATTAAAAGTGAAAATTTGTGCGGGAATAGGAAAAATGTTAAGTGGGAAACTAAAAGTGAAAATTTGTGGAAGGATCTTTAAGAGGGAAATGAAAAGTTGTATGAAAATTTAAATTTTAAACTTTCTGTTATCCTCTTTTTTTTTGCACAAATTTAGGATAAACGTTTTATTTTTATATTTAATTTATGTTGCAAAAATTTATTTTAAAAAATTGGGTATATTTCAATAAATACTTTATACACAAAATATAATCATTATATCCCTTAATAATATAATTTTATATACTATTATTTTTTTTTCAAAAAATCTTTCTTATTTATTTATTTATTATTTATTTATTGTTTTTTTTGCTTTTTTTTTTTGAAAAAAGTTCAATAGTTTTTTTAAGAATGATTTTTAAAAAAAAAAATTTGTTGTTGTTTTCTCAGTTATTATTATTTTATTTTTATCATTTTTTACCTGGAATATGGGTCTTCAATTACAATGCACAAAAATGCATGTCGTAAATGAGTCTCTAATTACAACACGCAAAAATGCATGCCGTAAATGTGTATTCATTTTCAAACATAAGACATATCATTTTGCTATGGACAGTACCGATTTAATTTCTAAAATCCAACGGACGGGGTCGCCCGCTATCGAGAACGGTATAAATTATACAGCAAAACTGAATCGCTCCTATAACTTTTTTTTAATATAAAATAGAAAAATGTGTTGCTTCTCCCATGATTGGAACAGTAGATAGTTCAATTGTGAGCATTCGATTAATTCGGTTAATCGAACCGAATTACCAAATACTGAATTCGACCGAAAATCGAATAACAAAAAATAAAACCAACCGAAATATCCCGTACCGAACCAAACCGAATGGAATAAATCTATTCAATTTTCAGTTTATTTGGTTTAACCAATATTTCAATTTATTTATAATTTTTTGTTGTCAATATATATAGTAACTAAATGTACAAAGATATATTTCGTATATATATTACTAAATTTTCTTATTCGGTTTACTAGGGAGAGGAATTTTAGATAAAATTTCTGAAAGGTTAGTGGGATTAAACCGAAACCGAATAAGAAATTTTAGTATTTTAGAAACCAAAACCGAACCGATTTTTTTTTAAACCGAACCAAATCTCTTATTCGATTAGGTTCGGTTCGGATTTCGGTCCAAAAACCGAATAATGCGATCACCCCTAGACATATGGGCAAAGCGACGTTCAGAAAAAACTATACCTTTAACAGCGTTCATAACACGCTATATAAAGTTCTGTTAACAGCACTGCATAATGAACGCTATTGATAATGACATTCTAATAGCAGGGAGGCTTCAACGCTATAGATAAACTGCTATTGTATGAACGTTTAATAGCACTTCAATATGTAGGTTATTGTGCATCTTTGTACGAAGAAAAATATCATATGCTGTGAATAATTAGCATTGAGATCAATAAGAGAATGTATGGACTAGTACTTCATAATCTTCATCACATGTGATATGACACTAAAAACTTCAGGAGCAACCCACCAAACCTACACCAGCCCACTGACTGAAACTATGGAAATGTCAACTTAAAAGTAGCAAATACTCATGGTAGAAAACGATCATTTAATTATGAATATATGAACTTAAAAGTAGCTGTGTTTGATTGGGCTTTTTTTTCATGGAAATATTTCCACCACAAATTTTCCACCAATTCTAGTGTTTGATAGCTTATATTTTCATGGAATTAGTTTCCAAAAAACTATCATTTTCCATAGTTTCTTCTAAAATGGTGGAAAATTAAACTTGTCCAACCCATAGGAAAATATCATTTTCCATGGAAAATATCATTTTCCATGGAAAATAACTATTTTTCGTGGAAAATAATGACAATCAAACAACCAAATTAAGTTTTCCATGGAAAATTTTAAATTTTCATGGAATTTTTTTCTAGAAAAATATTCTATGGAATTATTTCTTTTCCACGTATTATGACGAAGTTGGTCTTCCAGTGACCGAAATGAGTATTTTAGTGATGAATGTTGGTCACTAAAATGTGTCACTAAATTTTTTTAAAATCCAAAGTATTAAACGGACAAATCCAAACCCAAAGTCTAATTAGGTCCTAAATCCGATACCCTTATACAAAATACTGAACAAAATAACTAGTGATAAAAATATGCACATTGTCACTTTTTTGTGGGTAGAATAGCAAGTAACCTACATACCTACATACAAGAATAAGAAGTCCCGAAATTATTCATATTTGATCTCAAGAAAGACGAAACATTTATCATCTAAAAGAATTCACATTGGCTGATAAAGTTTTAAATATGCCTTCCAACCTTTGTTGTAACTCCTTAGTCCTTATCCTCTTTTTTTTCTTTTTTTTGATAGTGAATTTCTCTTTATTCAAAATATGGGTTTGAGAATACCCATAGTCTTAAATTTCAACAAATGTTTTAGATATCCACCG
>JANAVB010006641.1:0-19830 GCA_029216955.1 Iris pallida | reverse complement strand
TGTGCCTCTCTCATGCGACGTACTCGATTTATGGGCGTCATTTGGTAAGATTGATGAAAAGTAGAGATTAATTTATCTTATATTTTATTTCCAATCATCTTCTGAAAATAGATATTATGACATATTTTATATTTTATTTTCAATCATCTTCTGAAAATTTATCTTCTTCGTTTTCATCGTCCTCATCTTCCTCTTCTTCCTTATATTCGCTTTCATCTACGTCATTTTTTTATTCGGATACTTCTACCTCTTCTACACGATGAGACGTGTAATAAGAAACTTCCATTGTGTCCACATCAACTGTATTTGTTACGTGAGGTAGCTCGTCCTCCTAATACGTTATTTCGTCAACATCATAGGTTTTTCTGGCTTTAGTCTTGAATACTGCCCACCAGTCTATCCTCGTTGTTCCCCGTCTAGGATAAGTAATGAAGTAAACGAATTGAGCCTGACTTGTTAGGACAAATGGTTCTTATCCTTGATATCGACGCCAGTAGTTAATATCCACAAGGCTATGCTTGTCAATTTTTCAACCTTGATCTTGGATCAGATTGAACCAATCACACTTGAATAACACGATCTTAGTCGGCTATATGCCATAGTTATATGTCAACTCCATAATCTCTCATAAGACGTCATAGAAATTATTGCCTGGATCAACATCTTTGCAGTTTATAGATTTGATACACAAACAATATTTTTTGTCGAATCAAGATCTGCAAAGCTCTCTATGATCGGAGTATTTGTTGACTAGAACCTAAACCCATTCACACAATAGCTTGGCCAGATTTTGACGGCATAAATTGGCCCCTTGGCTAGAGTTCTAATAAATTCATTATCTAGTGTTGCGTCTAGATGATCGACCTAAATGCCATAAGATAAGAAATTAAATTCAATGTTCCATTAATTAATGTATAAAGTATATATACAAAAAGTAATTACCGAGCTCCTTACATATGCACTCAACCATGAAGGGAAATGACATTTCGTTTCCTGTTCTAGTTCTTCATTTGTTATGTATTGTCTACTCGACCTCACCTCATCATTAAATGTGCTAAAAACAACAACACATCGGCCAATTAGTGTAATAATAATATGGGATACTATTACATAGATAACGTAAATGTGGACATATTAGTTACTTACCCCTCGTGCTTCTCCACTTCATCCTCGCCACAATTGAGTAATATATACAACTAAGTTGTCCTTAGTTCCTCGTCATTCAAATATCTCTTCTACATTTTTCTCGAAGGCTTTCTGAAAGCATTAAAGACTTTCAGTATTGCATCATTAGATTCACGATATCTATCATTGTTTCTCGGGGCTCTTGTTCTATTAGTAGCACTTGTCTAGCTAGCACTTACCATGAAATACTTGGCAATACCTGGCTAGTACTTTTCTACATACCTAGTATCTTGTCACATGTCTTAACACTATACCAATCATACCTACACTTGACACCATACCATATCTTATAAGATACTCACTCTATACACTCTAGATACTTTCAATTAAACCCCAAACTTATCTTGACAATTACCTAATTCCTAAAATATCTTATATACTTCTAGGATACACTCTAGGTACTACGATGCTCCTTAGTATCAAAATATAAATATAGATACATATATACTTAGATGGATACGTATGTTTCTTATCTTAGATATCAAAATACATCTAGGATACAACCTCCCTTACATAGCCTAAATTTAGGACCCGTCATACACATATAACCTTCCTTAGAATATAACAAAACTAGTTCCAACATGTGTGTCGGTTACAACTTATTCATTTCCGTTATACTAACTCATTTATGTATCTATGTTGTGTCCATCTCATTATAACCTCAAATACATGACAATTTCCTTATTATGTATTAAAACAGAATATAATCTCTATACATATTTTAAAATTAACTAAATGTAAAAAATTAAACTAAAATTGAAATTAACTAATTGTTCATGCTAGTGTTTCATTATGTGTCCTGTGTCTTGTGTCAGTATGTGTTTGTGATAATGTGTGTCATGTCAGTTGTGTGTGTGTCATATCAGTGTCATGTTAGTGTGTGTTTGTATCGTATGTCGTGTCATGTAGGTGTCTATGCTACAAGAGAGAGGGGGTTAGGGTTTACCGAGACCGAACGGGTTGATTGGGGAGGGGGTCGTTGGAGGAGAGGAGAACCGGAGGCAAAGGCGAAGGCAGAGGCGGAGGGGGAAGGGAAGAAGCACCTACGGAGGGGGAGGAAGAGCTCCTGCACCGGGGGGTCACAGCGAAGGGGGGCTGGAGGCAGCGGAGGGTGGGCTAGAGGCGGCAGAGGAGGGCAGTAGGCGAAGGGGGGCTGGAGGTCGGAGGAGGGAGAGGGGGTTAAAAAATTTGGGGGTTTGATTGAGTGGGGGTAAACAAAACCTGATGCCCTATATTAAAACTTAGCAACGACATATAGAAACGTCGCTAGACATTGCCATTTGTTTATTATACGGCGACATATTTATGTTGGAGTCACTAATGTCGCTAATGTAAAAAATATAGTGACATTTATCAACTATTTTGCGACGTTATCTTTTATGAAATTAAAGCTGGTCGGTAGACATCGCTGGATGTCGCAATAGTGTCGTATTGCAACGTCTTTTATAGACGTCGCTAATATGCAAAATATTGGCGACGTCTTCCTTTAGAGTCGCTAATTTTGTCGCTGATTTGACTTATTTTGGTAGTATACAAACACTGAACAAAATATCAGGACAACTAATAGTTAAGTATAGTAAACTATCAATCATATCTTGATAAGTTGGTCAGCATGTTTGCCACTTTCATCAAGATCAAGCTTGATTGATGTAGCCATTGGTGTGCCGATAGGTTTTGCACTGCCGAAGTCAAACTTCTTCAACAATTCCTTCGTATACTTAGCTTGATTGATGAATGTTCCCTGTGAATTCTTCTTGATTTGTAATCCGAGAAAGTAGTTGAGTTCTCCTATCATGCTCATCTCAAACTCACTCTGCATACACTTATAAACCTCTTGACAAAGTAGCTCATTAGTATAACCAAAAATGATGTCATCAACATATATTTGCACTAAGAAAATACCATTATCAAGGGATTTGATAAACAGAGTAGTAGCAACTTTCCCTTTTAAAAAGTTATTTTTAAGTAGGAAGGAGCTAAGACGATCATACCAAGCACGAGGGGCTTGTTTGAGTCGGTACTGCGTCTTTCATAACTTTAAAATGTGATCTGGAAACTTAAAATCTTTAAAAACATGAGGTTGTTTAACAAAAACCTCTTCTTTTATAAAGTCACTTAGAAAATCACTTTTAACATCAATGTGAAATAGTTCAAAATTATAAAAATATGCTAGTACATAAAGTATGCGAATGGACTCAAATCTAGCAATAGGAGCATGTCTCGTCATAATCAATTCTCTTTTCTTGATTATAACCTTAAGGAAATAGACGTGCTTTATTATGAATGACTTGTCCATTCTCACTAATTTTACTTCAGAATACCCATTTGGTACAAATTATAGAGTGACCAATAGGTTTAGGAACAAGTTCCGAAACTTGATTCCTCTCAAAGTGGTTTAATTCCTCTTGTATGGCATAAATCCAAAATTTATCATTAAAATCATTTGCTACAGTCTTAGGTTCTACTTGTGAAATAAAAGCAACATTTGTAGCTATATCTCTAGTAGATGAATGAGTACTTACTCCTTTAGATACATCACCTATGACCAAGGTTTCTAGATGGGCTAACACGAACCTCATCTTCTTTTGTAGACTCTCCAAGTAGCTTGTACCGATAGCAGTATCTTTAGGTGCTTTGCTGGATGTTTTTCCCATGTCATCGTCATTACTATCACTTAGCAATTGACTATTAAGATCATCAAAGAAAACATTTATAGATTCTTCAACAATCAGTGACCTTTTATTGAAAATTCTAAAGCCTTTACTCTTAGCAGCATATCCAAGGACTTCACCTCCATAGAGTCGAACATGTCCAAGTTATCCTTCGTGTTCTAAATGAAACAACAACAACCAAAAACTTTAAAATAAGAAATATTAGGGACTTTACCAACCATAATTCATAGGGAGTCTTCTTTGATATAGGTCGAATCAAAACCATATTCAAAATGTGACAAGATGTACTTATAGCTTCAACCCAAAATAGTTCAGAAGAATTATACTGGTTAGCCATATCGCTAAGAGTTCCATTCTTCCGCTCTATAACACCATTCAATTGGGGAGTTCTAGGATAAGAAAATTCATGAACATAGACATTTGAATCAAAAAACTTTTTGAAATTAGAGCTTTCAAATTTGCCTCCATGATCACTTTAGATGCGAGTAATATGAAGCCTTTTTCGTTTTGAACATTTTTGCAAAATATCTCAAATTCAAAAAGTGTATCTATTTTGTTTGATAAAAAAAATCATGTAAATCGAGAGAAATCATCAGTAAAAACAAAGACATAGAGTTTACCACCAAGACTGTCGACTCTAATCGGTCCAAATAAATCCATATGTAATAATTACAAGGGTCTAGAAGTACTTATAGCATTAATGGATTTAAAAGAAGACTAATTGCTTTGTTTTTCTTATAGTCAACACATATCATGTCTCTCCTGAAGGTAATTTCTGGTGATTTTTTTACCAATTTTCTCGTGGATAACCTTGAGATAGTATCCATGTTGGCATGTCCTAGTCTCATGTGCCATAGCCAACTTTTATTTTTGTTGACTAGTAGGCATTTATCTGCACCTCTAGTATTCTCTGATAGATAAAAGACATTATAATTTTTCTCCCTTATTCCATCATAAATCATATTCCCAGTTGACATTTCATATATAGAAACATTTATCTTTCACAAAGTTAATACTATTACCATTGTCAACAAGATGACTAATGCTTAATAGATTATGTTTTAACTTTGTAACAAGACAAACATTTTTTATGACTAGGTAAGGAGGAATACTAATATTACTATTACCTATTATGTAACCTTTCAAATTATTTCTGAAGGAGACGTATCCTTCTTTTTTCATCAATAGCATTGCGAATAGAGATGCATCACTAGTAATATGTTACGAACATACCCACTATCGAGAATTCATTTGTTTCTAGCAAGAGAGGGTTGACCCACCTACAAAACGAGTAGATGCGACATTTGGTACCCATTTTTTAAAGTACAAAAATGTTAGTCTTTGGTATCCTAGTATGTACATTCATGTCTACTAGTTTTTTAATTATACAATACTATAAGATGTGTCCGTGTTTGCCACAAAAATTACATATTATAGATAGCATAAGTGTTGGTGCTTAGTGGCGTAGTATAGACATGAGTCTTTTGTGTCTTCCATGGATACTTATAGACAAAAGCATGATAATGTGTAACATTTGGTTTGTATGATTTCTTTGATCGTGTCCTATCATATGTGTGATGTGTCACAGGACAGATCTTTGATTGGGTAGTATGTATTACCTATTTATCCAATTTAATCTCTAACGTTTTAGAGATTACACATGCCTCATCATATTTGGCATATAAATCATCTATTCTTTGTGCAGCTATATTATACTTATTCTTCCCATATAAAGCAATGCGTTTAGCACACTCTTGATCTCTCTTTTCGATGCCATCAAGAGCATCATGTAAGCTCAGCTTAAGTGTTGAAACTTCTTCCGTGTTACTAATGGGAGATGTATTTCTTATATAATTCAATAGGGTAGACATCCTTTCAATCTCAGTTGTGTATGCTTTAATCTTTTTTCAAGACTATTTGTACTTGTTCAGTACTTTCTTGTGTTCAAAAAGCAGGTCAATAAAGGCATCAGGAAGTTCATCAAAAGTAAAATTATCATACAAAGGGTTAGTAGATACCAAATTAAATGCCATTAAGAATACATCTGAAGTATTCTTGGTCTGTCATCTTCCTCGAGTCACTACTTCACATTTGTGTTAGATGCTTGTATTTGTGCAATTTCAGGGCGAAGACTTTCTATTTGATCATTCATAGCGACTTTCCTTCTTAGCAATTGGATCGTCTTTCTTTATGTGCCCTGTCTTCTTGCATCCATAGCAGATAGGTTCTTCATCATTGCTATCTTGGTGATCTTTCTTCTTTCCTTTTAATTTCTCAAACCTCAAGAATTTCTTGAAGTTCTTCACCAGCAGGGCTTGTTCCTCACCATGAGTATCATCATCATCATATGTTTCTTCGCTTGAGACTTTCTTTGCATGTACTTTGAAGGCTATTGATTTTTTTTCTTTGGTGTAGATTCTTCAAAGTCCTTTAGGTCCAGCTCATGAGTCATCAACTTTTCCATGAGTGTCTCTAGCGTTATGGTGGTGAGATTGTTTTCTTCTATGATTGTGGTAGCCTTGGAATTCTAGTTCTTGGTCAATCTCCAGAGTACCTTACGTATCTTCTCATTATTACTGTAATCTTTGCCAAGATAATATAGATGATTAGTAATATCTAGAAAACAAGTGAACATCTGTGTGATTGATTCATTCGGCTTCATTCTGAAAGCCTCATACTCTTGTGTCAGTCTGCTAATCTTGGATTCCTTTACTTGAAAAGTACCTTGATGAGTTACCTCAAAAAGTTTCCAAATATTGTATGATGTGACACATGTAGATACTCTATTCAACTCAATCTTGTCTATAGCATAAAATATGCATTAATTGCTCTAGCATCAAGACTTGCTTGTGTCTTCTCTAATCTGTGTATCTATCATGGGGCTTATCAATAAGGTTGCCATCAATCACTATTCTAGGTGGCTTTTTATAACCGTCTATGATAATTGACAAGAGATTCAAAGTCAAGTGATTTAAGAAAGAATCTCATCTGTGTCTTCCAATATGTAGAGTTTGTTCTATAAATAGTGGGGGTCTATTTGTGGATTGCCCTTTATCTGTAAATATAGATTTCACGACTGCCATGTGTACCCTAAAGTGTCATATAAAAAATAACCTGCTTTGATACCACTTATGGATCGTGTGACAAATCTAGGGGGGTGAATAGAGTGCAACGAATAATTATCCCTCTTAAAAGTAATAAAGGCACAGTAGCAACTATATAAAGTAATAAGTACAAATATGAAAAACTGAAAGATAAAGTTTAGAGTGCTATCATGACCCGCACCAGGTTTAGGGGCACGAGGACGTGGGTGCGTCCAGACTACGTTGCAATGTCAATGGTAGAACGTTGTATAGGTTGTCTATAATATCTATCATATAACAATATGGAATATAAACTTGTCATCTCCTCATGGAGGAATAATATGACATATGATATATAAAACTCAATTACAATTGCTAGAGGAAGATAAGAATGATAATTGGATAGAAGATAATGAAGATAGAGTCTGAAATAATAGTAAGAGTCATAACACAAATAAGTCTAGAAGTCTAAAACAATAGCACATATCCTGAAATAATATAACAGACCAAGTGTAACAATCTGGAGACAAATATAGCAAAACATAGCTAATATTAAGTCACTACTGGAGGTGCATCCTCTATGAGCACCGGCTCCATAGGCAAGTCCTGATCAGTATTCTCATCTATCCCAGACCCATAGTAGGTCGTGCAACAGGCCTCTAAGTCCTCTGAAAAATAATATCCAGTCAGGATTTGAGCGAAGTACATATACTAACAGCAGTTTCATTAAATTGACAAGTGCTATAATAAACAGGTTATAATGAAGTACATGATAAATATCAAAACTGAGTAATAAGAAGTACAAGATAAACTAGTAATCATGTCATGTTATGTCTACATGTAGTAAAATTAGAATATGATGTATAACAGGAAATCTGAGAATAATATGTAATATAAATGGTACCTTGAGATATTAGAGTATTATGTGATGGGACTGGATCAAGATCAGGCTATTCTACTTGATCGGCTATGCAAAAGTACAAGTATAGATAAATCTAGAAATCAGGCTGGCCATATATGGAAAGCTATACACAAGTACAAGTAAGGTCAGGCTACACCCTTCGTGTGGCAAGGTGAGCTATGCACCAGTAGGAGTATGATCACATAAGCCCTAATAACTCCCCAATCCCCCGAATAGTATAATGGATCCAACCATGTGACGTTATGATATAAAATTCAAGAAACAGGGGCCAAACCACTCCCAAATTGGTGTATACACAAGTACAAGAACAATAACAAGCAAGTACCAGTATACCAGGTTAAACCAGGAATAACATATCATGATGGGATCCAATGTATACTAGTTCGTGTATCCTCGTGTCAGGAATCAAGTAAAATACTATAACTAAATATATAGAAACTATCAAAGTAATGAAAACTATCAGAGAATGTACTCGTCTACGGTCCTGAGCAATAAATGTAAATAAAGGTCCAAAGTGGAGTCACAAAGACCTATATATAAAATATATACGATAATTAGTGTTTAAGTTTGTTTAAACATGTCTATCTAAAGTGTAATATGCAATCTTAGTCAAATCTAGGTCAAGCTAGGCTTCCGGGGTCAAACTATGTCAATTTGACCTAAAGGTTGACTTTTGGGTCAAACTGGTCAACCGTGGTCAAATCAAGTCAAATCTAGGTTAAGTTCACTTATTTTACTATATAGATAATCCCTAATTGAATTTACCCTATATCTAGTCTTTACCTACCTTGTGTTATATTACTTATTACATATATTACCTATCTCATGACATTACCTATATTAGGTAATATCCTATTTCTAACATATATGTATTTGCCCAGTTACCTATACATGTATTACCTACCTTGGTATTATCCTATAGTGCATTACCTAGATATAGGTAATACTTTATCATATATTATGATATTATCTATTCCCTATAATTATAGATAACCTATAACATATATATTAAAATTACCTTACCCTAAGGTAATACCATGTTACCTATCCTAACTTCATAGGTAAACTCTCATTTACCTATACATGGGTTCACCTATACTAGGTAACCCTTACCTATACAATACCTTACCTCACTCTAGCACACTGTCAACACTTAAGCCCTATTCACTGGACAGTTAGCACACATACAAACACTATGACACTTACTAATAAACCCACATTGGTGTTGACCCAAACTGTATCACAGTCAACCTGATCTTGATAATTAACAAGACGATATCTGTTATGATCCAACTTGACACATCGAGCTCCATCAAGCTCTAAAAAGAACATCATCACATATCAGTTCAAAACATACATTATCGGCGATTGCTACGATAGTGCTGCTACTTCTTGTACGCCGAGTCTGTACTTTTACATTTTATTGAGTCTAGGCTGTTGTAAGTTGAGTCGCACTGAGTATCTCAACCCTAAACTTAATACCCAAAGCTCCACCAAATAAACTCCAAGACATACCAAGCCCATCTAGCCTATTTGAACATTTTGGCCTCTAGGAGACAGAATTCGGGCCGAACTCTGCCCCACACAAAGTTTGGGCCGAACTCTGCCCTCTAGAATCCTGGACCTTAATTTTAGGATTTCCTGGATGCTAGTTGTTCAACGGTTGAAAATTTTGAATTTTGAGACAGAATTCTGGCCGAATTCTGCCTCCCCTGACTAGTATAAATAGGGCATAATTTCATACTTTTTATTCATCAAATCAATTCTTCCCTTCTTCTCTTCTATAGCCTATACATTCTAGAGCTTACTCTTCTCATATACTAGCCACAAAACTTCCCAAGCCCCAAAGGTGCTCAGTACGAGTCAGCTAGAAGTTTTTGTGCAAGAGCTTCAAAAGAAGTCACTTAGACAATTCCAAGTTTTGCCATCTGCGAATCTATAAGAAGTTGACGAGATCTTCTGAGTAAAGGCACGTGGTTGTACGCTATTTCACAAATAGTGGATTTCAATCCTGAGCTAGAGTTCTCAGGCCTGGACTAGTCCTCCATAAGGGAAACTAGGTTAAAACTGTTGTGTCTGTGTATGCTTCTCTGATCTCTGTTTATATTCTGTATTTATACTCTGATTATACTTTCTGTTGGTTGGACTTGAATAGAGCTATTTTTTAATTTGAGTATTATCGACACATACTCTATTCACCCCCTCTAGAGTTGTCTACACGTACTTCAATGGGAATCAGAGCTCTGTTCTCTTGATACAGATTAACATCCTAGAGCTGATCCATGGCAACCACACAACCTATTTTTACAAACCATGGTGAGGGACAATCCACACATAGGCCACCCATATTTGATAGAACCATCAACATTTATTGGAAGACTAGAATGAGTTTCTATCTCAAGTCACTAGACTTTGATTTTTGGACCATCGTCATTGATGGTTACAAGAAGCCTGCTAGGATTGCTGTCGAGGGGACTTGTTGACAAACCCCACGACAAATATACCGACGAGGAGAAGAAACAGGCTAGTCTAGATGCTAGGGCTACTAATGGTCTTTTTGTGCCATAGACAAGACTAAATTCAACATGGTCACTACACGCTCCACCTCACACGAAGTATGGAGGCTTCTGGAGGTGACTCATGAAAGAACCACACAAATTAAAGAACCAAAGATCAGCAGTCTGACACAAAAATATGATACATTCAAAATGAAGCCCAATGAGACTATCACTCAAATATTCATAAGGTTCCTCGACATCATTAACCCGTTATCTTTCCTTGGCAAAGAGTACTCCAACCATGAGAATATTCGTAAGCTGCTCAGGGGGCTACCAAAGATCTGGAACCCTAAGGTGATAGCAATCATAGAAGGCAATGATCTCACCAACAAGTCAATGGAAACTTTGATGGACAAGCTGATGACTCACGAGCTCGACCTCAAAGACTTTGACGAACCTGCTCCAAAGCAAAAAAGAAATCGTGCTTCGAGCTCATCACCGAAGAACCATTCCATAGGAGACAGAAGATGATACTTCCGATGGTGATGATCAAGCACTCTTTGTACGCAATTTCAAGAAGTTTCTACGCTTCAACCAAAGAAATAAAGATCAAAAGGAAGATGATGAAGAACCTACTTGCTTTGGCTACAAGAAGACAGGATACGTAAGAAAAGACTGCCCTGTAGCAAAGAAAGGTGGCAGATATGAGAAGCCGTATAAGAAGTCATCCTCAAGGAAATATGCCAACACCAGCATCTGTCATGAAAGCGAAGCCAGTGACTCCGACGAAGAAGATGACTCTCTCCAAGACTTGGCAAACATCTGCCTAATGGCAATCTCTGATAAGGTAGCGTGTGATCCTCTTGATGACTTTACCTTTGATGAACTAGGTGATGCCCTTTAGTGATCTACTTGAATACCACAAAAAGGTTATTAACAAGTATAAACATGCTAAGGATAAAATCACGGCTCATAAAGCTGAGATCCATAGACTTTCATGCTTATTAGATAATGTTAGAGACACTCCTCCCATAGAGGACACTGATGAGGTATCCAAGCATAAGTTAAGCTTATACAATACTGAATCCATCATTGAAAAACAAGCACGAGATATTTTAGTACTCAATAAAGAGCTTACAGAAGAGAAGAATAAATGCAAAGTTGCTACAGCTAGAATTAATGGTCTTACAGCTAAATATGATGAGTTGTATGTTGCCTCTAAGAAATTAGAGATTAGACTGGGCAAACAGGTTATTCAACCTCAAACTCAGTCTCATAGTCACAGCACACACACTAAACACCAACACAGTAGAACACATCATCACAATAACATGCATCCACATACTACACGGAAACATGCTTTTATGTACACCTACTCCCATACAGCATGTAAAACACACATACATAAATTCTATCACCATTCTGCTGCTGCACACAATCACTATAATCATCCTGCTGCTGTACGTAGCTATCATCATCCTACACCCACATATAGACATCACTATCAGCCTGCACCCAATACAAATGTGCATGCTATATGTACTTACTGTAGTTTACACAGACACGTATCACCACAGTGTAGAATTAGAAAATTAGTTGATATTAATCTATATGCATGGGTACCGAAGACTAACTTTTCTCGACCTACAAGAATCTGGGTACGAAAGGTCACATCTACTCGTGGTGTAGGTGGACCTTCCTTCTCAAACTAGAAACAAATGGATTCTCGATAGTGGGTGCTCACGACATATGACTGGAGATGCAAATCTATTCACAATACTATCGATGAAAAGAGAAGGATATGTATCCTTCGGCAATAATCTGAAAGACTATATCATAGGTAATAGTATAATTTGTTATCCTCCTTCTTCTGTCATTAAGGATGTCTCTTTAGTGACCGAATTAAAGCATAACCTGCTCATCATTAGTCATCTTATTGATCATGGATATGACATTAACATCGGAAAAACTAAATGCTTTATCTATGATAGATCATCTAGAGACATCACTTTTGAAGGGATAAGAGAAGATAACGTATATATTTTCTATATCTAGAGATACTAACAGTGCAGGTAGATGCCTTTACGCCCACAAAGATGAAAGGCTATTATGGCACCAGCATATTGGTCATGCCAACATGGACACCATATCAAGACTATCTACCAAAAAGCTAATAAGAGGATTGCCTGACATCATATTCAAAAAGGATATGGTATGTGCTGAATGTGAAAAGGATAAGGCTACCAATCTTCTTTTAAATCCATCAACACTGTAAGTACTACTCGACCTTTGCAATTACTCTATATGGACTTATTTGGACCTAGTAGAGTAGCCAGTCTTGGCAGAAAACTCTATACTTTTGTTATTGTAGATGACTTTTCAAGATTTACTTGGGTTTTCTTTCTTGCAAACAAAAGCAATACTATTTCAGTTTTCAAAGTATTCTCTAAAAGGTCCAAAATGAAAAAGGCTATATGATTACTCGAATTCGAAGTGATCATGGTGGCGAATTCGAAAATTCCAATTTTAAAAAGTTTTATGAGTCAAATAGTTTTGATCATGAGTTTTCTTGTCCTAGAACTCCTCAACAAAATGGTGCTGTGGCGGAATAATAGAACTCTTGGCGATATGGCCAGAGTCATGCTGAATCAATTCTCTCTTTCGAAATATTTTTGGACAAAAGTTGTTAATACATCATGCTATATTTTAAATAGGGTTTGATTCGACCTATTTTAAAACACCCTATGAGCTTTAGTTTGGTAGAACACCAAATATTTTTTACTTTCGAGTTTTTGGTTGTCGCTGTTTTATCCTTAATACCAAAGACAACTTGGGCAAGTTTGATGCCAAAGTTGACGAAGGTATTCTTCTTGGTTATGCTGCCAAGAGCAAAGGATATAGAGTGTTCAACAAATGCTCTAAAATTATTGAAGAGTCTACTAATGTAACTTTTGATGAGAGTAATAGTACAGCCGCTTTAACCGATGGCGACGTCGACGCTCACTCCGAACCATCAACTTCTATTCCTGTAGAGACACCACCTGAAATCAGTTCTCTGGAGAGCTTACCAAAGAAGTTCCAATTCAAACCTTCGCATCCAAAAAGCTTGGTAATGGGTGAGGTATCATAAGGGGTAACTACTCGATCTTCTTTGAGAGAATCTATTGCTAGCACTGCTTTTATTTCTCAAATTGAATCCAAAAATGTTTTAGAAGCTTTTAACGATGAATTTCGGATATCTGCAATGCAAGAAGAACTCAACCAATTCGAACGAAATCAGGTTTGGGAACTTGTTCCTAGACCTATTGATCACTTGATCATTAGTACTAAATGGGTTTTTTTTAATAAAGTAAATGAGGATGGTTCAGTCACCCGCAACAAGGCTCGTCCCATAGCTCAAGGATACAACCAAGAGGAAGGTATCGACTTCGATGAGACGTATACTCCTGTTGCACGACTTGAATCTATTCGGATGCTTTACGTCTTCGTAAATTTCCAAAACTTCAAACTTTTTCAAATAAACGTAAAAAGTGCTTTTCTAAATGGCTTTATTAAAGAAAAAGTTTTTGTTAAACAACCCCCTGGTTTTGAAAATCATAAATTTCTTGACCATATTTTTAAACTTAAGAAAGCTCTTTATTGTCTCAAACAAGCTCCTCGAGCTTGGTATGAATGCCTTAGTACTTTCTTACTTGATAAAGATTTTTCAAAAGAAAAAATTGACACTACACTTTTCATAAAATCTCTTGATGACACTATTCTGTTAGTACAAATCTATGTAGATGATATCATATTTAGGTCTACGAATAAGGGTCTATGCAAGAAATTTGCCAAGTGTATGCAGAACGAGTTTGAGATGAGCATGATGGGGGAGCTTAACTACTTCCTTGGATTACAAGTCAAACAATACTCGCAAGGTGTCTTCATCAGTCAGTCAAAGTATACAAAGGACATGCTGAGAAAGTTTGAGCTTGACAACATCAAACCTATCAGAACTACTATGGCTACTACAACAAAGTTGGAACCTGATGAAAGCGACAAACCGGTTGATCAACGTAAGTATCGAGGTATGTTTGTTAGTCTATTGTATTTAACTGCTAGTCGTCCCGATATTATGTTTAGTGTTTGCTTATGTGCTAGATATCAAGCAAACCCTAAGAAATCATACATGACTGCGGTTAAGCGTATCTTTAGATATCTTAAAGAAACTATTACGGTGGGCTTGTGGTATTCCAAAACCACTTCCTTTGACTTAATCGGATATTCCGATGCTAATTTTGCAGGATGCAAAGTCGACCGAAAGAGTACTAACAGCACGTGCCATTTGTTAGGAAAGGCTTTAGTCTCATGGTTTAGCAAGAAGCAGAGTTCTGTCGCACTATCCCCAACAGAAGCTGAATACAACGTAGCTGGTCGTTGTTGTGCACAGATTCTATGGATGAAGTAAACTCTTGAAGACTATAACTTACTATTCAAGCATATACCTATTTTTTGTGATAACACTAGTACAATAAACTTGACCAAGAACCTAGTATGTCACTCATGTACAAAGCATATAGAAATTAGACATCATTTCATACGTGATCATCAATTACATGGCACTATAAACTTAGAATTCATTGACACTAAACATCAGCTAGCAGATTTCTTTACAAAACCACTAGCTGAAGATCGCTTCAATTTTCTTTGTCGAGAGTTAGGAATTTTGGATGAAACTGTCATTCAATAAGATGTACCTATGTAAATAATGGTTATAACATATATCATTTATAGTGACATTGCTTTGGGTACAAGTCGAAAGGGACCTTCTGACAAAAAGGCGTAAAAGCCTAAGCGACACGGTGCGCTAGTCTTCGGACTACTGCTAGCTGGGATCCGGCCTCTACAGCAAACTGATGCAGTTCCACTGTGCTGATCATTATTTTAACAACAATTTAGTATATGGCTACACTATTTTATGGCTTATAACATTCAATATTCCTCATTCGAGATTTTTTTCAAAACTGTTTCTTTTTAACTCTTTTTGAGTTCTGGAATCAGCCCACCAGAATTTGGGCCGAACTCTGGCCTACACAGATTTCGGGCCGAACTCTGTGTGCTTGGTTCCAGAACCTCAAGCAGCTCCTGGCAGTCCAATTTGTTGATCCAATGGCCACGATTTAACACGAGCTGTCGGCCCTACTTTCAAATACCCAAATTTTCTTCCTCTCTCTTCATTCTTACCATCTTCAACCTCTCTCCAAACCCCTTATCTCTAAATCCTAACCCTAGAAATCTGAAATCTTAGGGTTTTCTCTCCACAAACTCAAGGATCTAGGGTTTTTGGTGGTTCTCTTCCATCACCAACAACTTTTGTGAGGTATAACTCATTTTTCTCATTTCTATTTCTCCATTATCTATGGCTTCAAGATTATTTGGTAGAGGCAAGAGGATGAGAAGTGAGGGAGCATCTTCATCTAACCCTCATCCTCCTCCTCCTCTCATTCATCCTTTGTTCAACCCACCACCTCCACCAAATCCCAACACCTACAATGAGCAAATTTTTATCTCATTGGATGCATCCAATGAGTGTTACTCGAACTTTCGCTCACGTAGTGTGTTCCCGGGCCATACGATTAATTTCACCATTTTTTTGGCATATGATTCACACTTTCACGATTTATGCCTTGATGAACTCGTGACTACTTCATCTCTCATTTATTTCAATGCTCTCCAGATGTTTTACTGTAATATGACACATGACGCCACGAGGATTTATTCCCGTGTCATCGGCATTGACATATCTTTTGACGATTTTGAACTTGTCGAATACCTTGAACTCCCAGATCCCAACTCTTGGGAAAGACTTGTTGATGCCTGAGATTCTCAATTCCCCGGTGATTCTACTCTTGAGGGTTTTAAGGACGCGATGTGTACTCCTAACATACGTCCTCATCAACTCTGAGCCAAATATCTCAATAATCATTTTTATGAACTCCATCGGATTATCTTCTCTACAATCTTGCCCAAAACGGGATCCACCAATAAAGTTTCCTATCATAAGATCTCGGCTCTTTATCACCTTGACTTTTGTGTTTCCTTTAACTTCCCTTGCACGATGATGGACTGGATGATTTGTGTGAGAAAAAAACCAAAATCTTTGGTTTATACCATGTACCTACCAATGATTTTTCGTGCCTTCAACATCCCTCTTGATGACTGTCAGTTCCTACCTACTCTTTCCTATCTGTCCTTGGCACGTAGGACTATTGCTGCTGTCGCTCCTCCTACAGAGACTGAGTCTTCTGACTCGGATGCTCCTAATGCTCCTGAGCCTGAGCCTTCTGCTACTCTTGACTCCTTCAAGGCGATGTTGTGCGATCGCTTTCGCTTGGAAGATGACCGCTGGACCCAGATGGACTACCGCACCACCTTTCAGATGAGTGCTATCAGCAACATACTGTACGACATTTAGTACACCCTGGCCACGCACCCTACTATGTCATTTTCTATGGTACGAGACCCTTCTCGCAAAGTTTACCATATTGGCGACACATGGGTCAGGCGGTATCAGGATCCGGACGCGACGTTTGTTGACCCTCATCGCTCTGCCAATGACCCTTCCGACTATGCTGGTCCATCCCGTGCTCCATGACAGTCGTGATTTATTATCTGATGATACTGCTAATGTTAGGCTTTAGTTTCATTATGCTTTATGTAGTTCTTCAAAACTTTGAGTTGTAGTATTTCTATTTTGATTGTCAGAACCATGCACTTTGGTTCATTTTGAGTTATAAACTGCTAGTTATCTCTTTCCCTTATTTACTATGGTTATGATTCAAAGTTGTGTGATTGCATGCATTCACTTTGTCTATTTTTCTGGGGGAGCAATTACATTATTTTGCTAAATAACAAAGGGGGAGAATACTTGATATTTGCTTTGGGAATACTTGATATGTGCTTTGAGCTTCTATATGTATTATGTTGTGCTTGCTTGGATTAGAACTTGTCTCAGGACATATCTATTTATGGGGGAGCCGACATGTTCATCTATGGGGGAGCTATTGTCTTTATTCCATACAACATGTGCCGAGGTATGAATGTTGCGACATATAAATATCATGTTTTTGTCAATTATCAAAATGGGAGAGATTGTTGACCCAAACTGGATCACAGTCAACCAGATCTTGATAATTACCAAGATGATATTTGTTATGGTCTAAGCTCCATCAACCTCCAAAATAGAACATTATCACATATCAGTTCAAGACAGACATCATTGACGATTGCTACGACAGTATTGCTATTTCTTGTACTCTGAGTATGTACTTTTACATTTTATTGAGTCTAGGTTGTTGTAAGTTGAGTCGCACTGAGTATCTCTATCCTAGACTTAATACCCAAAGCTTCACCAAACAAACTCCAAGACATACCAAGCCCATCAAGCCCATTTGAACATTTTAGCCTCTAGGAGATGGAATTCGGGCCGAACTCTGCCCCACACAGAGTTTGGGCTGAACTCTGCCCCCTAGAATCTAGGACCGTAATTTTAGGATTTCCCGGATGCTAGTTGTTCAACGGTCGGAAATTTTGAATTTTGAGACAGAATTCTGGCCAAATTCTGCCTCCCGTGACTAGTATAAATAGGGCATTATTTCACACTTTTTCATTCATCTAATCTATTCTTCTCTTCATCTCTTCTATAGCCTATACATTCTAGAGCTTACTCTTCTCATCTACTAGCGACAAAACTTCCCAAGACCCAAACGTGCTCAGTGCGAGTCAGCTAGAAGTTTGTGTGCAAGAGTTTCAAAAGAACTCACTTGGACAATTCCAAGTTTTGCCATCTGTGAATCTGTAAGAAGGTGACATGCTCTTCTGAGTAAAGGCACTTGGTTGTACGTTATTTTACAAATAGTGGATTTCAATCCTGAGCTAGAGGTCTCAGGCCTGGACTAGTCCTCCATGAAGAAAACTAGGTTAAAACTGTTGTGTCTGCGTATGCTTCTCTGATCTCTGTTTATATTTCGCATTTATACTCTGATTATACTTTCTGTTGGTTGGACTTGAATAGAGTTATTTTTTAATTTGAGTATTATCGAGACATACTCTATTTAACCCCTCCCCTCCCCCCTCTAAAGTTGCCTACACGTACTTCAATTGGCACACACACATGGCCACCCATAGGCTAACACTCTCAAATATGTCACTTAGGACTCTAACCCCTACACCATAGGATACCACTTAGCTAACATGTGTACTGCTACACTCCTATATGACAGTCCCTCACACATTACTGTCACGACCTGCACCCAATTTAGGAGCACGAGAATGTGGGTACGTCCAGCCTACGCCGCAGTGTCGACGGTAGAACGCTGTTCTAGGTCACAATAGCAACTAAATACAATATAATATATTCTCCAAACGGAGGACAATCTCAGAAGATACAACTCAATCACATAAACTAGAGGTAGATAAATGGCACGATAAGATAGATATAAAATCCACAGAATAAGATACAACCAGAAATGAAATAAGTCTAAGTGTTATCAACACTGCAACATAACATCTGAATAATACAAACTTAGGACAACACAAATAAGTAAGATAAAGCCCTAGCAAACTAGTCTAGAAACTAAGGTAGTCTCCTCAATACAACTGGATCTTCCTGAGGGTCCAAGTCACAAGTGTCATCTACGTCAGATCCGTAGGGAAGTGCCAATGTACATGAATAGTAAGAGAGAGACCTGAAAACATGAAATGTATATGGAAAGTAAGACTGTAAGTAAATGATATAAGTGATTTAGAGCACAAGATGGTTATGTAATCGGGTTAGGTTTGCACATGATTATTCTAAGGTGGCTCCATTATACGTGAGGGTGTAACAGACATGCACATGATTACACTACTTTGGAATTGATCACATAACCACTTCTACTCCCCCTACCCCAATCAATACACAAGGATCTAGTCAAGTTACGTTATTGCACATGAATGTTTTATACATGAAGCACATGTGAACATGAGAGTACATGAGAGGACATGAGTGTACTGAATAATGAGAGCACATGTAGTACATGATGTTCGTGAAAAGCACATGACATGAAGCACCCGATGCACCCGAATGGGATAACATCTATAAAAAAATCCATAATATCAATCCGTGATAACAACGTGACAACATCAAGTAAAATAGTTTAGAGCAGAATATAAATCCTAGCAGTATGAAATGATCAAAGCATATATTCGCCTGATACCTAAATGACTGATGAGAACAGATGTCCGAACCGAAGCAACTGAGTCTATTTAGAGCAACATAGGTACAATGTATTCAAGATTTAATAAATGAAGTTTACAATGCATTCTACATGATTCTAGGTATTCTAGGTCAAATTAACTCTTGGTCAACTCTGGCCAACATTCTAGTCAAACTAGGTCAAACTATGTAGGGTTTAGTCAATTTCTAGTCAACAAGTCCAATAGGCCTATAT
>JANAVB010006640.1:100000-222404 GCA_029216955.1 Iris pallida | reverse complement strand
TTATATAGATTAATTTGTTATTATCTATATTATTTGTACATTAATTTATATGGATTATTTGTATAATCATTAATATTGATAATAACAATAATATATACAAATTAATATCTACAAATAAATATATATAAAGTTATTTGTACATTAACTAATAGATTATTATCCATATTAATTATTATACAAATTAATATAGATAAAAATAAATTAATATACTTATATCTATATACATATTAATATAAAAATTGATAAATATAATTAAATATATAATAATAACTAATTAATTTTGATAAAACATATAGATAATATACATATAGATATCTATATACAAATTAATATCTATATGTATATTATCTATATATTTTTTGTTATTATCCATAGTATAGTATAGATAATATCAAATTAACTAATATATGAAACCACAAAAGATGAACCAAATCAAATTAAACAAAACTAAACAAACAAACCAAAAATCAAAATAATACGTGAGAAAAGAAAACCAAAACTTGGCGCCAGTGTGCAATTTTAGGATTTTTTTTAATGTTCGAATTATTTTAATTTTTTTTGGCGCCGGTGTCACTGACGCCAAGATTTTGTTTTTTTTTTAATGTCTGATGCCAGTGACACTGGCGCCAGGTCCTCCTATTTGCAAATTCCTCTAACATATCATGTTCTGCACAAATTGAGTAAAATTTATCCCTGTTTGCCCTTTCATTTTAGGGTGGATATTCTATTCAAGTTAATTTATTTGTTAAACAAATGCCTACAATCTACAAGAGGACATGGATAAACAATGAGCACTCAAAGTATAGAAGCCCAAGATTCATCTTTACTAAATAAGTAGCTTGATGCTAAAATCTATAATCGAAATCTGAAATAGGTGAATCCTAGAACCTATGTTGCCTGCCGACTGTCAGAGACAGACAACAACAATTATGGTGTATATGCATTTAAGTGTATCCTATACAGGCATGGAAACTATTTTTCAGGTTCCAAGCTTCTTAGTCTGTAACTGCTCAGAATGAAGCAGATGTCAAAAAAATCAGAAGGTAAGATTTACTCTCAGAACGTGTTACCATTAGCCATCTCAGATGGGGGACTCTTCGTTTAAAATACTCTATAATAGAGCCTCTCCAATTGAAAAAAAAATGTCTCCGATGAGGGTTTCTACCAAAGGCTTTTCCTTGGTTAAAAATATTAAAAATAAAGGGGCTTTATGAGGAGCTCTACATGTAGAGCCCTTGATAGAGTTTTTCTATGCCTACGTGGCATATAAAAATGGGTCCAACAATATTTCACGCTGAAAAATACCGCCAAATGAACAAATGGGTCCCACAATGTTTGATGTAGGATAGGAATAAATATAAAGACCAACCATTGGAGACATTTTTTTAATAGTTGGATTTCTATATGAAAAAATGCCACAGAGACATAGAAGCCTTCTTAAAAGGGTTGACACAGGATAGAAACCCAAAAATAGTGATAACCATTGGAGAAGGCCTTAGTTGATTCAAGTAGAGCTTAATATTTCACTCTTTCATTTCCTAGTTTTATTTATAATGGAAAAAGTAATAATGGCTGGTGACATTATTAATTTTAGTTGACTAGAAGACTCTAGTAGTTGTGTAGAAGATCTAAACGACAGCTTCTAAGTTGGACCATCATATAAGTGAAAATTATAGGTCCAACAAAAGATAGTGATAGAGTATAGAGGCCATTGTAACCAGTAACCTCCATGAAAACTATCTAGAGCTCATCTTTCAAACTGGAACACTATATTCTTAAATGCTTTTCAGATACCTAACATCCAGTTTTTCCCACATGTTACATTTATCCTTTATAATGTTCAAGTTATCCTTGAATCTAAAAAAACTAAATAATTATGTACAATTTAACAACAAATGGAAGGAAAATTACCTTCATTAGAAGCCCGGCCCACATGCCAGAGTTGGCAAAAGATGATACTTCCTTTGGCATGAACAGCATCCACCACTTTCTTCCATGCATCTACTTGCTCTTGTGTGTATATCCCTGGGCAATGCGGGAACCTTCACAAAAAGTATGACCGAATACAAGAATTTATTCAGATCCAAATCTTACTATTTTCTTGGGATTTTAGCACATGCTTCAAATGCGTAATATCAAAAGGAACAAATAATGTATCATAATAATGATCATATTAAGGGGTTATATTCATAAGGCTAATTTCCGGTTAAATGCCATCAACTTTCAGACAAACCGATACCATAAAATAAATAAAAAAATCAAGCAAGTTGATACCATGAACTTTCTAAGTTCTTGCAAGTTTCCTCTGTCGTTAACGTTAAACAGATTTGGGTCTTTTTTGTCCCTAACCAAATGAAATTTTACTTCTAAGTACTCCCATGTATAAACCCTAACCTTAAGACCCATCTCCTCTCCCCACCCCTACCCTCTACCCTGCTGCCCCCCTAGCGACCCCCTTCCCTACGTCGTCGCCTCTGCAAAGCCCCTCCAATGATTTTGATTGTTTAATCTAATTTTTTTTCCCCATGACACTTCAGAATCCACTGAGCGTTATAGGTTGAGATGGGGGACTAAGAATATTTCTCCAGTATCTTGGTCCCAATAAACGCACTCATTCACGTGGATGACAAAGCAAGGGAAGAAATCCAAGAACTGAGAACACATACAGAATCCCTCCTACAGCTACACTTTGCTGAAGATTGTCTATTCCTTAGAGAAACAAGCTCCAGTACACTAGGGATAGATCGATTGACCTGGTCAGATCAAAGACGTCGGCAAATTGGCCTTTTCCAAGGGATCGAGAGGGTGAAGATCGTCTAGCTATGCCAATAGGGGTAATGAAAGGTGGCTACCATAGGAAAGATCAAAAAATGGGGTCACCTTCACCATTTTGAGAGAAGATCGTAGCCGGAAATAAGTGTCTGGTCCAAGCCAGCACCACAATTAGTATAGTAAGGCATTGTTAAGCCCTTGTAGGTATGTGTATGGTAATTGGCCTGCTAAACTATTATTATTATTATATTATTATCTTTTTTCTAATTAAGTAATTCCTAACTAATTGATTCCCTAATTAGTTAGATTTACTAATTAACTAATTTCCTAAAGTAATTAAAAATGTACTTCAGTTCTTATATTATGATATTCTTATTATGTTTCTATTATTAAATTTGTTACGATACCCGAGCTTACGAGTTAGATTCTATTATTATGTTTTATTATATTTGTTACGTAGAGGTCTATCCAGAGGAGTACCCATGAGTCACGGTAGGATTCTTGCTTGTGACTCAAGTATCAATATCTAGCTAGTCGATACTTGAGTCTAGTTATCTTGATGTATTTTTTCGTATTTTCATTCAGTATTGTATTATGGGTTTGTTCCCCCTGACTTATTCAGATGTATCATGTTGGATATATATTGTTTCCATATTTACATTTTCAATATTATATTTTGATTTTGCTAAGCTTTTAACATTTATTATCTTTATACTTTGTGTGGATCAGATCTAATTTACGCACATGAGATATAGTATTTGCAGACTAGGGTTCACGTTTGTACAACGGAGTACGCTTCAGTTGACCAATAGAGTTGGATTCCTCCATAATTCGTATTAGCTGGCCAGGTCGCATGCCAGCCCCACATATTTTGGGACTGGGGTGTAACAACATCTCCCACCCAAGGTTCCAACTTCAGTCGCAACAACAATAAGGCCCTCGCAAAAGGGGTTGTTGTTGCGGGCATCGACCAAGAGTGGCGAGGGGAGAGGGAGTCGACGATCGGCACGAGGGGCAAAGGTCGACGTGGTAGTCTAGGGGAGAGGGATGGTGACTAGGGTGTTTTTGAATTTTTTTAATTCTTGTTTAGATGTATTTTTTCTCTTTAATGAAATGTATTTTTAGTTTTTTCTTTTTAAGATTTGGGTTAGGGGGAGGAAAAAGTAGATTTTAAGAATTGATCTTACAATGCGGGGTTTTTTTTAATTAGGATAATTAAATATAGGTTTTTAATTTAATTAATTTTGGAAATGAATAATAATTTTATTATGATAATTTACTAGCATTATGGTCATCTGCTCCTTCTGTTAGCCTGACTTTGTAAAAAATTGAGAAAAGTAAAGTTCATTGTACCAAAATCCTTAAAAAGAAAATACTTAATATGGTATAAATTTGTCCTGAAAGTTGATTGCATTTAAGTGCAAATTAGGCTATTGATAATTACATTGAATGTGTATCATATAATGGAGATACATGTAATCATTTATGCTTTTCCTAATAATTTTTTTTACATCTGACAATTTATTAATATAAACTGATTTTCTAAGGCATGGATATTGAATAATAATAATAAGGCTAAATTATCTTAGCGGCACCTTAAATATAGCGTTTGGACTTTTTTGACACCCTAACTTTTTACTATTTGTTCACAATGAACCCTCTTATTTGCAACTAAATTTGGACGGAAGGTGCTTCAATTTATAAATTTGGAGTGCCAAAATTGAAGAGTGAAAAGTTAAAGTGCAAAAAACGTGTAGTTGGGGTGCCAGGTATAGTCAGTAATAATAATAATAAAGTAGTAGAATATGCAAGGGTGAGGAAAGTACCCTCCGGCGGTGGGAGAGACGAGAGTCCCTTCGGTGATCAAGAATCCGCCTTGGGTGGCTCTTTGTACGTAGTACTCAACATTGGCCGCCTGCGGGATTCCGTTCAACGCCCTGCATCTCGTCATCGGCGCCAGAACCACTCTAGATTTACAAGTTCCCAACCAACCAACCACCAAATCATTAATAATTAAAATCGATCGATCAACATATTCTAAATTTACAGAGGAGGAGGAGGGGAGGAGGAGGTGAGGTTACCGGTGGGAGAGCTGGAACCTGCCCATCTTGTATGGAGAGAAGAGCGTCGGCCGTTGCTGATCTCCTGCTGGTGACGTCATCTCTGTGTGTATGTGTGGGTGAGAGAGAGAGAGAGAGGAGGCGAGTAATGGAGTTGGAGGAGAGGGGAAGAGAGAATAAAGAAGTAATAATGGGGGAATGGCGGAAACATATATTCTCACCGGCTGGTGAGCAGACAGTCAACCTTGTCTGCTCGCACGTGCTTTTGATGGAGTATTATACAGAAAATTGTATATACATGAGTCCTCTCCAATTGTGATGGGACTGGGAGCACCAAGGCCTCGTTTGATTGGCAATTTTTTTTTTTTTCAAAAATTATAATTTTAATTAATTTTTGTCGGTATATAAAAATTTTAAAAAATTGAGACAAAATAAATTGGGGAACCATTTTCCTCCCTTTTTTCCCTCTTGGAATTAAACTACTTTTCTCCTATTTTTTTTGGCAGATAAATAAAAAATATAAATCACTTTTCTTTTCCAAGACTCCAATTACGCAAACCAAATGAGACCTAAGTTTCGTAAAATTCTGATAGGAACCCATATACGCTCTCTATAGAATGCATATTTTATGTTTTGTACAATTTACATTCTTCGAAAAGACATAAATTTGTGTACGTTAATTTTCTCACTTAATTCTCTTAATATACAATTTTGTTAAATTTTAAACATTTTGATTTTTACATGCGGTTTGGCTTTTACTTGAGAACATTTTTAGTGACGGTATGATGGGATAATACCGAGGGATTAATGTGTCTGATTGGTTCTGGAGTTAAGAAGGGACCTTACGTTCAAGTCAAATGGACCAAGACCAATATGATTTCTCAACCCGCTTAGCATGTTCCATGTGGTCTCCTGCCCTGACACACCTCACCAAGCCAATGCATGCAAATCCTTGTCCAATTCAATATCTACACAAACTTTTCTCCTCACTTGAATGATAAATGATAGGTACATCATTCGTGGAGTTACGTCTCAGGAAAATACAGCAATGATTGCTTTCAGCAGGCCTTCCAGAAAAGCTTGTGCAACATGTGCACGCTAATTATAAGGACACGTCATTTTTTATTCAGGACTAGTTCAAGATTAGAACTAGTCCAGTTTAGAAGAAGAAAAATTAACTCAGTATTGCTAGGGGCAACCCACCCTCCTATTCCCACCCCCAAACCTATCAAACATATTCATTTCTAATTTTCACTCTTTCTCTTCTCAAACCCTCTCAAACCTAAACTCATTTTTTTCACCACATCTATCTTCACCAAAATCATTTTCTTCAAGTTCTAAACTTCTTTTCCTCCTCCTCGTGCTGCCGACGAGCTCGGTCCGCTGCCGAAACTTTCATACATCATTTCTTAGCACTAACAACAACAAAAATTAAAACACCTATAAATTTCGATGTAAGGAATTTCCACACAATCGCGGCTGAGAAGACTAGAAAATGTAGAAAATTCCACATTCATGTATGTTTGTGAGGATCCTGTATATTTTCAATCCATTCCACTGTAGAAGCATGAAAATTTCAGCAATAAAGCCTTATGCGCCCAAGCCAACGAGGACATATGCGCCGAAGTGAACTCGCATGCGCGCCAAGTCACCCTGTGAAGCTCTATGCGCCCAAGTCATCCTGAAGCTCTATGCGCCCAAGACAAGCTCCCCCAGAAAGAGGGCACATAGCCCTGTTCCAGGCTATGTGCCCAAGCCAGAATAGCCCCTGACTTAGTCAAAGATACGATCAAAACGTGCACCGAAGCGTACGGCCACGTCAGTCTCCACGAGCAGTCGTGCACCGAAGCATGTGCGCCACGTCAGCACCACGATCAACCCACGACCACGCAGCTTGTATGCGCCTACATCCTATGCGCCCAAAGCAAGACCATGCGCCACATGAAAACCAGTGTGTTTCCTCATGTGGGCGCATAACATCATTCCAGCTCAAGAATGACTATAAAAGGGGTCTCATCCCTCTTCAAAAGACAGAAGAGAGCATTTTAAGAGCCAAATTGTGCACTTCTTGCCAGTGAGCCGAGAGTTAGCAATTTTTTAGGTTTTCTTCCACTTTTGTAATCAGAGTGTCAATGGAGTAAAGGAGCAACTACCGCTCGATCTCCATCGTCCCATTCCCCAGAATTCTTTTTTGTACTCGAGGATCCTCAGTGCAGGATCTCTCAGGCGTACTCGATTTGTGGTTCCTTGCGCCAATAAAGAAAAGATAGCATTTCTTCTTTTTTGTGTGTGTCCACAAAAATGACGACTCTGCTGGGGACTACATTTTTCTCTGACGAGAAGGTGGTGACGCAATCCGATACCGAAAGTGGGGAGCACTCAGAAGATGCTGATCGTAAAGTTCGATCAGCAGGCGTTCGAAGAGATACTCTCAAGGGACGGCTCTACTCCCTCAAAATCAGCGAAGCCAAACAAGTCTCGCAAGACTTGGCTTCCGAAGGCTCGCCGTACATATCCTACTAGTGTCATAGCAGATATGCAACTGGAGGACTCTGTCACATGCGCGCATGACTCTGCCACAGAAGCTCCCCAAATGAAGAAGGCTCAAACCGTTCCGGGCTCTACTAGCCTAACGACTTCTCTCCTGTACAACCAACAACAGGGTGTTCAACGCCCGAGACTTGGCAAAAAAAAATACTATGATGCCAAGAATCAAGGTGTACGACACTCTGGGCAAACCCAGCGAGGCTCACAAACGAAGGAAGCGAAGCTGGGAGAAAACAACGCTGCTCCACCGAGCATGCCCAAGGGGGTGTTTGGGTGCATAACTCCAATCAGAAGGCCTCTGTCTTCAACAGATTGGGCATCCAGGGTCATGCGCCCAAGGCTATGCGCCTAGGCTCACTTGATTCATACTATGTGCCCACATCAAGGAGGCACAGACACGCTGCCAAGAAGCATGCGCCCAAAGTCAGTCTCCAAGGCCTATGCGCCCATAGCAAAAAGACAGGCCCCAACGCATATAGCACGGGGCTATTTTCAAGGACATCACAGAACTTAGGTGTGGGGGTTGCCCCTACACGTGAACTAAGTCTGGATGCGCCAACTCTCCTTACAAACCCGCATGCAAAGCTCAGCGATGCATGTAACATGGGTTTTAAGCAAAACTCCTTCTGCTGACTTACGCGACATGATAAATCATAAGCGTAAAGCGAGGGAGGACATAACAATTTATAGTGTACATTCGTGCACCAGTATTGTCATCAACTATTGCTGCTCCAAAGCAATAAGAGTGCCTCAGAGACAGTCCGTATTTCGACGGCTGCATTTCTCTGACGACGAAAAGTCGTTGTGTATCTCATCCAACATGGCTTCATGGGGTCCCCCTTATGGAAGCCCCAATCAAAGACGGGTAGACCACGAACCCAACTTTCTCTCTCAGTTCCACGAGAAGAAGGAGAAGAAGTCTACCAACAGATGGCCAGCAGGCTGCCACATTTGAAGGAGTCTATATGGGTACTCGGTCAAAGGCAAGATTCTGTATAGATGACGAAGCTCCCAAGCTGGGGGGTATTTCCTCAGAGTCTAAACAGATGACCTTCACATTGGGGATAGCCTTCCAGAGGACGACGATCCTTTCGAGTCTGATGACGACTATCTACCTTCCTACCTGAAGACGAGGGACTTGTCAACTCGAGACAGACAGTATCAGTACCAGTTGTACTATTTTCTTGTTCATCCTCGCATGTTATCTACATACATGGCAGTCAGAGAAAGACCTGAAGAAGCCAGTGATCAGACCAGCAAACGCTAGAAGGTCTTGAAACAGCATTCGCCAAGATCACTGATATGCTTACTAGTATTATGGCGGTCCAAGCTGCTGAGGCTGTTCCTCCACCTCAACAAAACGTCTCGGCTAACACTAGTCCGACTCATAGCAACAACCCTCCTTCACTACAAAAGGAGTATCATTTTGTTGCGCCTCCCCCAAATCTTGCAAATCCTGGGGGTGGTCCTTCGCTAACGACGCCTGACAACCGTTCAGCAGCCGTTTTCCAACACCTTCTTAATCAAAGATGCAATTGATTCCCTGGTCGCCCTTCTCGACACCATCTCACACAAAGACGAGCTTCAGAAGATGGGGATATCTCAACCTTATCCTCCTGAATGGAAGAATGCTACTTGCCCTCCTAACTACAAGCCGTTGATGCTAAATTATTTGACGGGTTGACTTTCCTCGTCAACACATGACATACTTCAACACGCAGACTCTACACTTACCCAGGGACGATCTGTTCTTGTCAAAGCTGTTTATTAGCACCTTGCAGGGGGTAGCTTACGAATGGTTCTGCAGTCTGCCTGACGGCTATATCAATTCTTTTAAAGACTTGGAGAGGTTGTTCCTCAACAGGTTTTACGAGAGTGGCATGCATGTTAGCATGCCTACCCTCATCGAGACCAAGCAAAGGAGGACTGAGTCTGTCATTGCCTTCATCGAATGCTTCAGGCGGTTAGCACTGAAGATGCCTTTCGGTACCAGACTCAGAACTTTGGATACTTGTCGACATAACTTCCTTCCTACAATGAAGTTCTGTCTGGGTATACATAAGTGATACATGGCCCGCTTTCATTGGGGCCGCTGATGCTGCTAAAAACGATATTCCTAATCTGGAACTACTGGGGTTGAAATCACCCAAATCTGAAGACAAGGGCAAGCATCCTCAAACTATCCCTGTCCGTGGGGGTAAAGGGAAAGAAGTCCTGAAGGTCGACACTTCCAAAGAGCTTCCAATTCTCACGACACCTCCGACAAGCCTAAGTAGACCTTCTCATTTGACGAAGACGATGTCATTACCATTTGTCACACATTAACAAAGGGTAATAAACTGACATTGCCTCTACCACGACGTCCTGCAGAGGCGAATCAACTCAACGATCCCAAATACTGCCTCTATCATCAGTACGTGCACCATTCCACCAAGGATTGCATCATTCTGAAGAAGAAGATACAACAGCTTATCAACAGCCAAGTGATCAACCTCGAAGCTGAAGACAAGGTCGTATCTTCTAATATGATCTCTTCAGTTTGGTAACTTTCCTCTCACAGAAGTCCCAGACGGCGTGATCCCGATCCCTAATGCAATAATAGAAGTCGTCAACCTGTCGCCAGCTCGCAACTCAACCTTGATACCACTCACAACTGAACGTAGTGAGATCATATGGGTCCATCCGAACCTTGTGCAAGAGATGACACAGGGGGTGGTATCTCCCAAAGCAAAAAGGGGCAAAAAATACAAGTCATGCCATATGGTGTCTTCTCCCATCTACGAGGTTCTATCTGGCGAGACGCGGTCGGGGAAGGCTTATCTAGGGACATACGATCCCGCACAAGAAGAAGCAGTACCTTCCCAAGCTTCTGCTACCCCCATAAGCTCAGAAGTCGACCCGTCTAAGCCTTCAACTACCGACAAAGTGTCACGACCTGCACCCGCTTTTCGGATACGAAACGTATCCAAGCCCAGCCTACGCCGCAGTGTCGGCGGTAGTACGCTGTCTAAACTCAAGTCACGAATCTAGAATCACAAAAACTATATCTCATCCACAGGAATAATCATGTCACAGTCAAGATCAATGAAAGACATAAACCGAATAATAATGAATAAACTGAATATCAAGAATCACTGTCACGTCCGGTGGACACAAATCCACTACCAATAGACGAAAAAAATAGAAGAATATATGGAGTAATTAACTGAATAAAAACTGCTAATCTAGACCACCTCAAGTGCAAGCGATGCGATCTGATGCTGGCTCAACCCCCTGGTCTGCTCCTAACTCGAACTCGGCTAACCTGAAGAGATCATCAGGTCCTCAAGGACTAACAAGATACATAAAAACGAGCCTTTCTAACAGTTTATTATGCATGGGAAAAATACAGAATAAGTAAGTAAGACTGAGCAATGAATAAAGCACGAATCTATACACTGTCTACATATAGATGAACTGCTGAACAAGGACTAGAGAACTCATGTCAAGAAGGATAACCAAATCGAATACTCAAACCCTCATCCCTAGCGTAGACTGCAGGTTTGAACTACTAACCCTCGCCCCTAGTGTGGACTCGCAGGTTAGCATCACCCTCGTCCCTAGTGTGGACTCGCAGGCGTAAACCCTATACTGCTAACCCTCGTCCCTAGTGTGGACTCACAGACTAGCATCACCCTAGTCCCTATGTGGACTCGCAGGCGTAAACCCTATACTACTAACCCTCGTCCCTAGTGTGGACTCGCAGGTTAGCTTCACGATTTCAAGACAAGGGGCACGACTCAATCAATGCACGACCAATAAGACACAAGGCTAACGGTGAACACGGTCTACAAATCAATGATACCAATATACGAACAGGATATGAAAGATACATATCAATAATATGAGAAAAACTGGATAATAAATAAAGACAATGCATGTAAATAAAGCTGTGTAGAAAGGCAAGGTATACTTGCCTGTGGTCCTGAGCTGCTGGTACGGGTCAAGTGCTGGGTCAAAGTCCAAGTAACCTGTATTTAGAGTTAACTAAAATTAACACAGAAAGTAAACTAAAATAGTCCATTCTTTGTTTGTTGCTAAGTACCCTTTTTTATTTCTAGTGGAATGTAACCCTTGGCTCTACCCATATAGGTTTTTCCTTTACTTATCTTAGTCAATCTCCACAAAGCTATAATACTTGGGTTGACTTTGGGGAATCAGCTACTCATAAGTGCTTCACTCCTTTCCTGTACCTGTTTATAACCCTCTGAATGTAAGGGAAGTACATTCACACAATTTGTTTGGACATGGAGAAGGGTCCATATCAGTGGCCAGGTCTATCAGCCTATCCAGGACCTTGCTTTTCCTCAAGGGCTGGTGTTCTCCATTGGGGTCTAATATCAACAACTTGGAAGGGACATGACCTGTAGGGAGGTTTGATACATTAACTGATGTTGAGTAATCTTCCTGTCCCATTTCCTGTGCCTATATAGGACTGATTTTAAGAGAACTGGACTGTACCATATGTAATGATGAACTGACAAAATGGTAAATGGACTGAACTACATTTGAAAAAATAAGCAACACCCTAGGAGTTAATAAAGTAATATCTGGTATTTAACTTTAGGCCTGAAAGAATGGTTCAGGGATGAAAGCCAAAACTGGACACAAGTAACCCTGGTTCATTACTGTTCTAGAGTATAATGCTAAAACAGAGATTTAGTTAAGCCATACTTGCATATACCTCCTTCTAAATCAGTTGTCCATTTGGTATACCCAAATAACAAGGACCAAGATCACTTTTCATGGGTGATCACCATGGACTGCTGTTAGAACATTGCAGCCACACTCCTGTTCAGGACAGGTACATAACCAAATGACAACTCTATTTCTTCACAGGGTTGTACCAGTGTTAAGATACTCGAAATTCCCTATTACTTGATACCTAGATCATGAGTTACCCAATTAACTGATCATGGAAATATAATGTATATCAAGAAACCATGTCAAATTGGTTTCAGTGGGCTTGGTTTTGCCTATAAAGCAAACAATATTTAAGGTAAGAGCAGTGATTGAACTATACCTCCTAGTGTCTGACGAAACAGATATGGTGTATCTTGAGTGCAGCAATGCAAGGGTCTTCTCAGGATCCTGCTCCCAATGCACTCTTAAAAAATAGAATAGGACTGAATTGAACCCAACTTTACAGGGGACTAAATAGTAGTAGTTGACAGGGGCTACTACTCCTCCATACAACTGGACATGGAATACATCCCATCTTTTATAAAGTCCACACATCCAACTGTGCAATCACCCCCTTATACCCTGTACTCAAACTGGGAAACTTGGTACTCCTCCATACTTGTAGGGGCTACTGTATTACAACTAATGGATGTTTTCCTATCCTGGACTGATTTGATGGTGGGCAATGGGCAATGCATGCATGGATGCATGACTACTGCACTATATATGGAAGGACAGAGGACTGATATGAGGATGAGCCTAAATCACCTAAATAGCAGGGATCCATTCAACTGAGATTGTGGTCTGAACATACATATGCCAGGATGTTCAGTAAAGACAGAACTAAGCCTATAATGTTCTATTGACAGGACAGATAATACATCTAGGAAGGGTACAAGGTTAGGGTCTCATACTCTATCATATAGGACTAGACTTTCACTTTGAAAAGTAGCAGAACCATTGGTGCACGAAAAAGTAAATAACTGAATATTACAACATAACACAAGTTACCTATGTGGTATCCACTGGTCCTGGTTTTCTATTTGTATACAAGGAATTCACCTCTAACATCCATGGGATGTAAAGAAGGTTCATAAAGCAGTATTGATGGATACCAGCAAGTTCATACATCCATATCACATGGGTAACAAAGGAAAGGTCTAAAAGGACTTGTCACATCCTTTGACCTGACACACACTACCAGTTGGCCTAAACAGACCCTCTATGCTCTGGTATGCTCTGTACAGGTTTCAATACCTGCAATTAACACTCTTCCCTGTACAAATTAACACAGGTGATAACTGATACCTTAGTCTGTACAGTGGTACCTGTGTACCTGTGAGCCACACCCAAGTGTCCTGCTCCCTAATGTGAGTATTCCCTTGTGAATGGACCTAGGGTGCAGGGACTAATACGACTGATTTATATAACTGTCATGAGTTCCACGTAGGACTGATTTACAAGAAATCGAATGGACCAATATCTTGATAATAACTGATACTTGCCACACAAGGACTGAACCTATATGTGACTCCCAAGACACTCATGTGTTTGTCTGTCGAAGCCCATACAATGCTTCTTGCTCTACTCTTAAACCCAGGTAATGCCCTCAAGGCTACTCGTTCAAAATTTCCAACCTATTACTAGGCATGGCTTTGCTCCTGCTTTACCTAGGCCTGAACTGGATTTGTGGCATCCCCTGCCACAGGCTATGAAGCCAGGTTTCACCCTTACCCCTGCTACCTTGGTTAACACAACACTTCACTTACACAGATGCATATCCCCTGTCACATCCCATTACTCTAAACCTGACAGTGTTTTTCTCTCAAGAATTAACCCAAACACCTATACTACCATGTATACAGAAACGAAACTCAATAATCAAGAATTTGCAATGATTGAAAGGTGAGTAATTACCTGCTGAGAATTTCAAAAGCTACTTCTGTTAACCCTTCTCCTCGAACAGCGACCTTCGTGAACTCCAGGCGCAGGAATAATTAGGGTTTGGGGAATGACTGCTAACCCCAAGTATATATATAGCTCGTTGGTAATCCTGGGTTGATGGGGAGATTGGATTCGCAGGATTTCAACTGATCTTTCTGTTCGAATTCAAATTGAATTCGAATTCAAAGGCTGAGGTTACGGTTTAAAAGAAAATTTGAGTTAAGCCAATTTCACATAGGTCCCTGCCCTTTATTATTTCCCTTTAAGTCCACTCTTTGCATACAAAGTGTAATAAATCTATAAATCATATCAAATTATATATGTAAGAAAATGACAAAAATATGAGACCAATAGAAGTGAATTTCAATTTCACAAATTTGAAAAAAAATTGGTCAAGGGGTTGACAACTCTAGCCCCCTTAAACAAATTTCGTCCTCGAAATTTAAGGAGCTGCGGTCTACTAGAAAGAATTTAACAGTTTGCTATAGAATTATTGTGAATCTTTGCAAGTCAAAACCAAACATAATACTCCTCAATAATGCTACTACTATAATCTACTGAAAATTTCCGCCATTCGCTCCGTGTGGTGTCGCCGCCTCTTCCGTGATCATGGCAAAGGCTCGTCGTCCACCTGTGGTTGGTAGTGGTGGGGCACTTGCGTTCTTCTTCGGACAATTGCGAGACAAGTGTTGGTTGGATCCACAAGTCCAACACAATCCTAATCTGCTGCGATAATTTTCTTGAGTGTGGCCTTTCTTCGAGCAATGCTGACAGATGAGAATGTCTTAGACTTGGCGTGGGACTGCTGTGTGGTTGCTGCTGATGCTGCTGCTGCGCTGGTGTCTTCCCTGAAATGTTGGGACATTTTGCCGGTGCTGCTTGGTCGCTGCCTCCTCCAAGTGCGTCTCGATTCCTCTTCGGCTTGTGACTCAGTTCTTCTTCTACAGCTTGGGCGACTTCTAGAATCTCCTCGTAAGTGGTGGCTCGACTGGTGGTGATGGCTTGACGAATCTCATGAGACAGTCCTTTCCTGAATCGTCGTGCCTTATCTTCAGGGGTGCTGACCAAGTTCTCTGCGAAGCGGCTAAGGCGAGAGAACGCTGAGGTGTACTCGTCGACGGTGTGGTTGCCCTGCTCTAGGTATTTGAACTGACTCACCAACGCCTCTCGTGCTACGTATGGATAGAATTTCCTCTTGAACAGTCGCTTGAACTCCTCCCAAGTCACGTCTGAAGCAGAAAATCGGAGGTTCGCCTTGGTACCACGTCCGCGCGATGTCGAAAAGCTATCTACTGACCGACTCGATCTTCAGATCTTCTGGGATTCGGTCCATCTTCAGATACCTCTCTACGTTCTCCAGCCATTCATCAGCGTAGATGATCCCCTCTGTCCCGCAGAACGACATGGGCCTAAAGTCCATGAAGTGCTTGGGATTCCCCGGACGCTGTCGCGGAGCATCTCGAATCTGAAGAAGCTCTCTCAAAGTGTCGCAAAACATATTGGCCTGCTGCTGGATGATCCGAGGAGTGTGACATTGTCCAGTGTTGGTGGCAGAGGCAGAACATATGCTGGATACATCGTCGAGGCTGGATACATCGTCGTCGGGATGCATGGAAAAAGCTGGATACAACACTGGTGCGGGGTGCATGGCTGGTACTGGATGTGGAACACGTGCTGGATGCGGGGCTTGTGCTGGTGGTGGAATAGATGCTGGTGGCAGACCGGTACTGGTGGTGGAGTCTGCAGAGGAAACTGTAGAGGTGGTGGAATATCGCCTCTGCAGAATCTCGAGAGTTGCGGTTGATTGCCCATATGAGTGAGCTGGCCTTCTTGTGTCGGTGGAGTCATATACGTGAAAAAGCCTCCTGTAGCCGGTGGAGTGTTCAGTGCAGCATTATTCCTGTCTTGAGAGTCCATCTTAACTGCTAATCAAAGAAAACATTTTAGCCCTTGGAGAGATTTTTAAGCAAGATGCAAATCAAGGATTCAATGAAATCAAGGATTAGAGATCAGTAATGAGTCAAGACATGTGGATGAGATCCTAAGTATCTAATCCTATTCGCAGGCTCACGACGGCACAGTGACGTAATCGAAGTGATTAACGTAGACCTGCATGGGCCACCAAAAAAAACTTGTTACGACCCGCACCCGCTTTTCGGATACGAAACGTGTCCAAGCCAGCCTACGCCGCAGTGTCGGCGGTAGTACGCTGTCTAAACTCAAGTCACGGCAATCTAGAATCACGGGAAAACTATATTCATCCACAGGAATAATCATGTCACAGTCAAGATTAATGAAAAGACATGAACCGAATAATGAATAAACTGAATATCAAGAATCACTGTCACGTCCGGTGGACACAAGTCCACTACCAATAGACGAAAAAAATAGAAGAATACATGGAGTAATTAACTGAAAAAAACTGCTAATCTAGACCACCTCAAGTGCAAGCGATGCGATCTGATGCTGGCTCAACCCTCTGGTCTGCTCCTAACTCGAACTCGGCTAACCTGAAGAGATCATCAGGTCCTCAGAGAACTAGCAAGATACATAAAACGAGCCTTTCTAACAGTTTATTATGCATGGAGAAAAATACAGAATAAGCAAGTAAGACTGAGCAATGAATAAAGCACGAATCTATACACTGTCTACACATAGATGAACTACTGAACAAGGACTAGAGAACTCATGTCAAGAAGGATAACCAAATCAAATACTCAAACCCTCGTCCCTAGCGTGGACTCGCAGGTTTAAACTACTAACCCTCGCCCCTAGTGTGGACTCGCAGGTTAGCATCACCCTCGTCCCTAGTGTGGACTCGCAGGCGTAAACCCTATACTACTAACCCTCGTCCCTAGTGTGGACTCGCAGGCTAGCATCACCCTCGTCCCTAGTGTGGACTCGCAAGCATAAACCCTATACTACTAACCCTCGTCCCTAGTGTGGACTCGCAGGTTAGCTTCACGATTTAAGACAAGGGCACGACTCAATCAAGGCACGACCAATAAGACACAAGGCTAACGGTGAACACGGTCTACAAATCAATGATACCAATATACGAACAGGATATGAAAGATACATATCAATAATATGAGAAAAACTGGATAATAAATAAAGACAGTGCATGTAAATAAAGCTGTGTAGAAAGGCAAGGTATACTTGCCTGTGGTCCTGAGCTGCTGGTACGGGTCAAGTGTTGGGTCAAAGTCCAAGTAACCTGTATTTAGAGTTAACTAAAATTAACACAGGAAAGTAAACTAAAATAAGTCCATTCTTTGTTTGTTGCTAAGTACCCTTTTTATTTCTAGTGGAATGTAACCCTTGGCTCTACCCATATAGGTTTTCCTTTACTTATCTTAGTCAATCTCCACAAAGCTATGATACTTGGGTCGACTTTGGGGAATCAGCTACTCATAAGTGCTTCACTCCTTTCCTGTACCTGTTCATAACCCTCTGAATGTAAGGGAAGTACATTTATACAATTTGTTTGGACATGGGAGAAGGGTCCATATCAGTGGCCAGGTCTATCAGCCTATCCAGGACCTTGCTTTTCCTCAAGGGCTGGTGTTCTCCATTGGGGTCTAATATCAACAACTTGGAAGGGACATGACCTGTAGGGAGGTCTGATACATTAACTGATGCTGAGTAATCTTCCTGTCCTATTTCCTGTGCCTACATAGGGACAGATTTTAAGAGAACTGGACTGTACTATATGTAATGATGAACTAACAAAATGGTAAATGGACTGAACTACATTTGAAAAAATAAGCAACACCCTAGGAGTTATATAGTAATATCTGGTATTTAACTTTAGGCCTGAAAGAATGGTTCAGGGAAAAGCCAAACTGGACACAAGTAACCATGGTTCATTACTGTTCTAGAGTGTATAATGCTAAAACAGAGATTTGGTTAAGCCATACTTGCATATACCTCCTTCTAAATCAGCTGTCCCATTTGGTATCCCCAAATAACAAGGACCAAGATCACTTTTCATGGGTGATCACCATGGACTGCTGTTAGAACATTGTAGCCACACTCCTGTTCAGGACAGGTACATAACCAAATGACAACTCTATTTCTTCACATGGTTGTACCAGTGTCAAGATACTCGAAATTCCCTATTACTTGATACCTAAATCACGAGTTACCCAACTAACTGATCATGGAAATATAATGTATATCAAGAAACCAGGTCAAATTGGTTTCAGTGGGCTTGGTTTTGCCTATAAACCAAACAATATTTCAAGGTAAGAGCAGTGATTGAACTATACCTCCTAGTGTCTGACGAAACAGATATGGTGTATCTTGAGTGCAGCAATGCAAGGGTCTTCTCAGGATTCCTTGCTCCCAATGCACTCTTAAAAAAATAGAATAGTACTGAATTAAACCCAACTTTACAGGGGACTGAACAGTAAGTAGTTGACAGGGGCTACTACTCCTCCATACAACTGGACATGGAATACATCCCATCTTTTATAAAGTCCACACATCCAACTGTACAATCACCCCTTATACCCTGCACTCAAACTGGGAAACTTGGTACTCCTCCATACTCTTGTAGGGGCTACTGTATTACAACTAATAGATGTTTTCCTATCCTGGACTGATTTGATGGTGGGCAATGGGCAGATGCATGCATGGATGCATGACTGCTACTATATATGGAAGGACAGAGGACTGATATGAGGATGAGCCTAAATCACCTAAATAGCAGGGATCCATTCAACTGAGATTGTGGTCTGAACATCACATATGCCAGAATGTTCAGTAAAGACAGAACTAAGCCTATAATATTCTATTGACATGACAGATAATACATCTAGGAAGGGTATAATGTTAGGGTCTCATACTCTATCATATAGGACTAGACTTTCACTTTGAAAAGTAGCAGAACCATTGGTGCACGAAAAAGTAAATAACTGAATATTACAGCACAACACAAGTTACCTATGTGGTATCCACTGGTCCTGGTTTTCTATTTGTATAAGGGAATTCACCTGCTAACATCCATGGGATGTAAAGAAGGTTCATAAAGCAGTATTGATGATACCAGCAAGTTCATATATCCATATCACATGGGTAACAAAGGAAAGGTCTAAAAGGACTTGTCATATCCTTTGACCTGACACCACCACCACTTGGCCTAAACAGACCCTCTATGCTCTGGTATGCTCTACAGGTTTCAATACCTGCAATTAACACTCTTCCCTGTACAAATTAACACAGGTGATAACTGATACCTTAGTCTGTACAGTGGTACCTGTGTACCTGTGAGCCACACCCAAGTATCCTGCTCCCTAATGTGAGTATTCCCTTGTAAATGGACCTAGGTGCAGGGGACTAATACGACTGATTTATATAACTGTCATGAGTTCCACATAGGACTGATTTACAAGAAATCGAATGGACCAATATCTTGGTAATAACTGATACTTGCCACACAAGGACTGAACCTATATGTGACTCCCAAGACACTCCTGTGTTTGCCTGTCGAAGCCCATACAATGCTCCTTGCTCTACTCTTAAACCCAGGTAATGCCCTCAAGGCTACTCGTTCAAAATTTCCAACCTATTACTAGGCATGCTTTGCTCCTGCTTTACCTAGGCCTGAACTGGATTTGTGGCATCCCCTGCCACAGGCTATGAAGCCAGGTTTCACTCTTACCCCTGCTACCTTGGTTAACACAACACTTCACTTACACAGATGCACATATCCCCTGTCACATCCCATTACTCTAAACCTGACAGTGTTTTTCTCTCGAGAATTAACCCAAACACCTATACCCATGTATACAGAAACGAAACTCAATAATCAAGAATTTGCAATGATTGAAAGGTGAGTAATTACCTGCTGAGAATTTCAAAAGCTACTTCTGTTAACCCTTCTCCTCTAACAGCGACCTTCGTGAACTCCAGGCGCAGGAAGAATTAGGGTTTACGGAACGACTGCTAACCCCAAGTATATATAGCTCGTTGGTAATCCTGGGTTGATGGGGAGATTGGATTCGCAGGATTTCAACTGATCTTTCTGTTCGAATTCAAATTGAATTCGAATTCAAATTGAATTCGAATTCAAAGGCTGAGGTTGCGGTTTAAAAAAAAATTTGAGTTAAGCCAATTTCACATAGGTCCCTGCCCTTTATGTTATTTCCCTTTGGGTCCTCTCTTTGCATACAAAGTGTAATAAATCTATAAATCATATCAAATTATATATGTAAGTCAATGACAAAAATAGGAGAACATAGAAATGAATTTCAATTTCACAAATTTTAAAAAAATTTGGTCAAGGGGTTGACACAAAGCCAAGCAGAAGGAGACACGGTTTGACAAATCTCTAAAGGCGCCAGCTCCCAAAGGTATGGATCGGCCCTACAACTTTGACATACTGGCACAACTGGCCAATACACCTGCCAGGTTGTCTCTGTTCGATCTATTGCGACTCTCCAAAGAAACGCGCAAGGCCTTAAGTGAGGTATTACTATATGCCGATTCTTATCTCGCTGAAGTCAAAGCCCTCGCTGAAGACCCTGTCTCCTGTCCCCACATCCACAGTACTATGAAAGTGGTGCCCAACATCACCTTTTCACAGGAGGACATGCTACTAAAAAATAATCGTCATGATAGACCCCTGTACTATACAGGGTATATTGGAGCAATCAAGGTGGACCACATGCACATCGATCCAGGATCCTCCCTCAGCATCATTCCTAGAAGTTTACTTCAAATTCTGGGAATCCCTCTGCACAAGATATCTGCAACTAATACAACTATCATGGCTTTCAATGCTGGTCGAAGCCACCCGTTGGGCAAGATCCATCTCAAGTGCCAGATCGGTGTTCTCCGAACGGAGGTTTCCTGCTATGTGATCGATGCCAATGTATCCTACAACGTCTTATTGGGATGTCCATGGATACACGAGAACATGATAGTTCCTTCCACACTTCACCAGTGCTTCAAGTATGTCAACAGCGATAGTGTCGTAAAGACAGAGTTTGCCGATGTCGATCCTTTTAAGGGCATCGAAGCCTACTATGGAGATTCGGTACTTTACCAATCTCAGCCCCTAAGGATGACGACAACGAAGCTGATAATGAAGCTGAAGCAAGTTCATCCTCCAATGATGGTCCCCTGATTATCTGAGTCAAAGGACGTACTACTCCAAAAAGTACTCTGAAGCCTCTCACAATCTGGGTAAAAAAGAAGAACCCTGACAAGGTCAAACCATTGACCATCACTCTTCGCAAGACACCTCGGGAGGAACCTGCTGAAGTCCGTCCTCCCAATCCTAAAGAATTACCCTACGTGGTGAACTTGGCCAAGACTGTGGCTCATCTTCCAGATGATCCTCTCAATGAGTATATCAATACTCATAATAATGTACCTTCAGCGGATGATATTATCCCTGAAGAAGAAGTTGCGTATTTTCTTAGTAAAGGTTTATCTTTGAATTACTCCGATGTCTATTAATCTGTAAACCACTACATAGATACGATATACGCTCTAGAACACGGCATAGGACCACACCTCTGCATGCCGGTCACGACGCCTCACCTGCGGGAAAAAGTTTACCCATAAGATATCCACTACTTCATCGTTCCAGCTAGAAAGAAAGGTGAAGAACTAATCATCTTTGGTCGAATAATTGGCGAAAGAAAGTTCGTTCCGGACTCTACTTCTCCCAAGCACAACACGGAAGCTGATTATGACTCTGAAAAAATGCAACTTTTTCGATATAGTTGGCAGGCCAAGAATGTCATCCAGAACATGGGATATGACATCAAAAGCGACCAGGGGCTAAATTACGGCCGGGGACGACAGTTGCCAATACAACACTTTGCTCCTCCTGGTAAACCCGAGAACTACTATCAACAAAACGGTATTGGTTTGGGTATGTTACTCCTCCAACAACTCCCAAAAGATCAGATGATGAAGCAGATCGTTGTTCTCATTCTTCTGATTCCTGCCTCTGGGACTCAGACTCCAACATTGGCAACATGTTCAAAGCAACTCTGTCCATCAATATGATTTCAGTTGACCAAATTACAGACGATGTCCAATCAATCGAGCTTGAACAATAGGCTCAAAAGATGGATACTAGGTAGGAACTGCATTTCGAACAACGTAAACCTCCTACCGAAGACGAAGTCGTCCAAGTCAATTTAGGAGATGAATCATCTTTTAAACCAATCTTCATCAGCAAAAGTCTATCTGGCGATGAATGCCAATCTCTTATACAGCTTATAAGAGAATACATCAATATCTTTGCATGGAGCTATGAAGACATGCCAGGCCTGGACCCTAAAGTCGTCATGCACCACCTGAATATTTTGTCTAAAGCTAAGCCAATGAAGCAACAACAACGACGATTTCGACCAGATGTCATGGAGGCCATCGAGAATGAAGTCAAGAAACTTATTGCCAGTGGATTCATTCGCGAAGAACAGCACCCTGACTGGGTTGCCAACATTGTTCTAGTCATAAAAAAGAACAGTAAAGTTTGTCTGTATCGATTACCGTGATTTGAACTCTGCATGCCCGAAAGACGAGTTCCCTCTACTGATCACCAACGTAATGATCGACAATACTTGCGACTTCGAACGGATGTCCTTCATGGATGGGTTCTCAGGCTAAAACCAGATCAAGATGTTCTCCAACGATGAGAAGCACACATCTTTTTCAAACACCGTTGGAGGTATACTGCTATACGGTGATGCCCTTCAGATTAAAAAATACAGGGTCGACATACCAGCGAGCCATGAACACAATTTTTTACGATCATTTGCGTAAAATAGTGGAGTGCTACGTAGACGATATCGTAGTTAAAAGTTGTCTCAAGGGCAACCACCTCCAAGACTTGAGAACGGTGTTCGAACTAATACATAGACACCAACTCAAGATGAATCCAACCAAGTCTTTTTGGGAGTCTCCAGCGGCAAGTTCCTTGGTTTCGTCATCACTTCAAAGGGTATACATCTTGACCTGGAGAAAGTGAAGGCTATCCTCGATATACATCCTCCAAGAAACCTCAAAGAGCTACACAGACTGCAAGGAAGGCTAGCCTACATCAGACGATTCATTTCGAACCTTTCTGGAAGGTGTCAACCATTCACTCAGCTCATGAAGAAAGGCGTATCTTTCGTCTGGACTGAACAATGTTAACGCGCATTCGACGACATCAAGAAGTATCTCACAAGCCCCCCAGTATTGGTAGCTCCAATAATGGAGAAGCCTTTCTTACTATATGTCCGCGCGATAGACCATTCTCTTGGCGTCCTATTAGCTCAAAAGAATGAAAGCGGCCATGAACAGGCAATCTACTACCTCAGCCGCACAATGGTGGGTGCCGAACACAGATACACACCGGTGGAGAAGGAATGCCTTGCACTGGTATTTGCCATCCAGAAAATATGCCACTATGTATCTGGACAGACTATCCACATCATATCTAAACTCAATCCTCTCAGAATACTCAGGACTAAACCGGGTTCTCTTAATTCCCGTTTAGCTATATGGGCAATGCTATTGACTCCATACGATATGCTCTTCGTTCCTCAGAAGGCATTAAAAGGCCAAGCATTAGCTAATTTCCTAGTAGCTCATCTGGTGCTAGAATCTTCCAAACTCTACGACAAAATCTCCGATAAAGTAGTGGAGTCTAACACTACAACTGAAGAAATTCCCATTTGGCGAATGTTCTTTGATGGTGCATCAAGAACAGGACCTAAAGGAAATATTGTGGCCGAAGTTGGCATCGTGCTCGTGTCACCTGATTATCTGGTTATTCATCGTACATATTCTCTCATGGAACCATGCACCAACAGTGTGGCCGAATATAATACCCTATTAATCGGCTTGTAACTGGCAAAACAACTGGGAGTTGACTATTTAGAAGCTTACGGCGATTCCAAGCTAATAGTTAGTCAGGTCCGAGGGGATTATGAAGTTGTCACGAAGATCTCATCCCCTATCACAGAGCAACAATAGAGTTGGCATCCATTTTTGTCGAATTCTTCATCAAGTACGTACCTCGACTACATAATATAGAAGTAGATGCTCTAGTCGGTCTCGCTGCTTCCTTGACCGTCCCTACCAATACTCAGCAGCCGATCACAGTGTCTGGTCGAGAACTATTCTGTGTAAAAAATGCCTTGCATATTCATCACAGTTACACAACGGAAACAAACGTCGATATTAAAGACTAGAGATTTCCTTTCATATACTATGCCATCTATGGAATCCTCTCCGAGGACCCGAAGGAAGCAGTGTCTATCCAAAGGCGATCCCTCAGATTTTACTATGACATAGCTACCAAGATGCTGTACCGATGCTCTTACGATGGGCTACTGTTATGATGTTTATCAGACACAGAAGCCAAACATACACTCCGGAAGGCTCACGATAGAGTTTGTAGTGCACATCAACCAGGCCCTAAATTACAAGATCGCCTCAAACGAATGGGTTATTATTGGCCCACGATGATAGCAGACGTTATTAAATATACAAAAAAGTGTAGAGCCTGTCAGTTCTACGCCGATTTCATTCATCAACCTTTGGAGTTTCTATACCTGACAGCAGCATCTTGGCCTTTTGAAGCTTGGGACATGGATGTCATAGGACCAATCAGCCTGCCATCTTCCAGAGGACATCGGTTCATCCTAGCCATAACCGATTACTTCTCCAAATGGGCGAAAGCTATACCACTTACCGAAGTGAAGGCATTAAACGTGATCAGTTTCATCAAACATCACGTTATCTACCGCTCCGGCCTACCTCGCAGGATCATCTATGATAATAGTCCACAATTCGCAAGCCATGCATTCTATCGGTTATGCGATAGAAATCAAATCCAAAATGTAGCCTCTACTGCCTACAATCCAGCGGCTAACGGGCTAGCAGAAGCCTTTAATAAAACCATCATAAAACTTTTCAAAAAGTTCGTGTCTTCAAACAAGCGCGATTGGAATGAGAAGCTCGGCGAGTGTCTATGGGCCTATCGTACAACGGTCCGGACTCCAACAGGCAGTACGCCATTCTCTCTGGTTTATGGAAGCGAAGCAGTTTTTCCCCTAGAAATCCAGATTCCTTCTCTTCGAGTAGCCTTAGCCAACGAGTTGACTACCGAAGAAAGCTACTGTCTGCGACTCCAGGAGCTCGAAGCGCTAGACGAAAAATGCTTGTTAGCTCAGCAGCACATTGAGCTATACCAAGCACGTCTTTCCAGAGCCTTCAATAAAAAGGTGAAGGAAAGAATCTTCCAAGTCGGTGATCTAGTCTTAGCAGTGAGAAGACCAATGGTAATGACACACAAAATGAAAGGAAAATTCCAGCCTAAATGGAAGGTCCTTTCATCATAGAATCAGTGTATTCTAACGGTACGTACCGACTAACCAAGCTTGATGGTGACTTGCTCATGATGCCTATCAATGGCAAGTTCCTGAAGAAATACTATGTGTAACCTTTTTTACATAATGTTCACATATGTTCAGTCATGTAAATGTACAGTGAGATGTTTATGTGATTCAAAAATTATCTAACTATTATCCGTATTTCAAGAGTCTTGAATACGCCTTGGATAATAGGTCCTCTAAAATATTTCTCCAGTGGAATCATTCCCATTTTTTACTCTGTCCGAACTCGGTTTGACAAAAACAAGTCACGTCCCTATTACCTCTGAATTGTTTTCCGATAATTATTTTTCCAGTGGAATGATTAAGAAATGTTTTGCCATGTCCATATAACCTCTGAGCAAAGAATTCATCAAGGATAATCACGTCCATATTACCTTTGAATTATTCACTCCCACATAATGTTATATATCTTTCCATGTCCATATTACCTCTGGTCAGATATAGAACATCCCCTGCTATTACGTCCATATTACCTCTACTGGCAGTCTCGTTCAACTTATTATCTATATTCAAAAAAAACTTGAATATAAAACGGATAATAGGTCCACATCAAATTTCCCAGTGGAATACCCACCAGAAATATCATTACTACGTCCATATTACCTCTGTTAGGTTTTCTCTCAAAATCCATTCCATCAAAAACTACTCCTGATTATCGTGTGTCATGTCCATATTACCTCTGATACCGATAGTCTTCCGACTTGACACCTGTACCCAACCCGGGATAAAAGATACGGTGTTAAGACCACAAAATCTATCACGTCCATATTTTCTCTGTTAGGTTTTGTTTCGAATCTATTACCCGTATCGCTAGTATGCAGAGGGGTAATAGGTCCACGAAAGTATCATTTAAATCTATTTGCTCGTATTCCCAGATGCACAAAGGGGCAATAGGTCCAAAAAAAGTCCCCCAGCGGGATACCCTTTACACAAATACTGTATTAGGCCCTCTAATACAAGCACCACAGATACCACAAGCAAAAAAATGGAGTGAATGTATTCTATTTTTTTTGTTTCAAAATCAGTTACATTCACAGGACTACATCTCATGAGCAAACCAAAAAGTTCTTCATCTCTTCATCTGGACAAGAAGTAAAGGATTACATTGATGTCCAAAAGAAGTGAAACATAAACTACAGCTAAGACAGAAATACTAAGACAAAATACGAACATTTATAGGAACCCACGGATCCTAGTTGTGTTGAGGCATATACCATTCCTTCAACCATTTCGCATATGAAGGATCTATCTGATTAAGGTCCTCGGCCGGGGCAGGAGGGTCAGAACTTCCAGTACTACTACCCTCAGACTTGGGCTCCTCCTTTACAATAGCTTCAATCTTGGCAGTAATTCTCTCCCCGATGGGCGCCAACTCTTCTTTTACCTCAATTTTTAGCATCACCTCCTTCTTAACGAATGGTGACTCTTGTTTGATGAAAGAAGGTAACATCTCCTCCTTCACAACAGTCTCAGCCTTTAGCATGGATGCTGCAAGAAGCAAAGACAGAAGAGAAAGTCAGACTCAGAAACTGCAGGAAAAACTAAGTGCTGAAGAACTCTTATGCACCCAAGGGGCTATGCACCCAAAGGACTAAGAGCCCAAAGGAATATGCGCCCAAAATAAACATGTGGGCGCATAACGTACAACATAACGTGGGCACATAACATGCAAACAGCATGTGGGCGCATAACATGGCAACATGTGGGCGCATAACATGGCAACATATGGGCGCATAGCACACCACAGTGTTGGCGCATGACTTCTGTGGGCGCATAAGAATGCTCACAGAAGTATGTTACCTTAGGCGCATGCGTCAAGGCAAAAGAAAAGTCTGAGCGTCGCTAATTAACGCTCGAGACTTTGTTTTTGAGGCATGGCCTCATCCAGAATCGAGTCCTGGACTGATGAGGACGCTGCCGCAGGAGGAGAGCCACTCGGTGCAGCCCCTTTGCCCTTCGTAGATCTCTTGGCGACCTTGGGAGACATGATTCATTAAGAAAGGAGAAGAATAGTCTTTTGAAAGTTCTAAGAGAGGAGAATAATAAACTTTCTCTCTCCTTCAGAGCCTATTTATAGGCATGGGCCACTTCCTATGTGCCTACTATTTCCTATGTGCCTATGCGCCCATCGTGTGCTATGTGCCCATCATAGCCTATGCGCCCACGCGAAGATCCAGCCTCTTACACACTATGCAACTGCCATTTGCTGACATGGACGACGTATGAAGGATGGACCTCTTCAAATTCCACCCCAACAAATCTGTCAGTTTAGATTTTCGAGGAAGATCTCAACAGTCGTCTATCTGACAGGCTGGCTAAATGTTATGTGCCCAAAGAGAGGCATGCTATGCGCCCACTGCATCACGAGAAGACGGTCCATGCTTCTTTCAAAGTATTTTAAACACGTTCAAGTATCGAAAACTTTGAAGGGGGTCTTGTAGAAGTATGAAAAATTCAGCAATAAAGCCTTATGCGCCCAAGCTAATGAGGACATATGCGCCCAAGTGAACTCGCATGCGCCCAAGTCACCCTGTGAAGCTTTATGCGCCCAAGTCATCCTGTGAAGCTCTATGCGCCTAAGATAAGCTCCCCATAAAGAGGGCACATAGCCCTGTTCCAGGCTATGCGCCCAAGCCAGAATAGCCCCTGACTTGGTCAAAGCCACGACCAAAACATGCACCAAAGCGTACGGCCACGTCAGTCTCCACGAGCAGTCGTGCACCGAAGCATGCGACCACGTCAGCACCACAATCAACCCACGACCATACAGTTTGCATGCACCTACATCCTACGTGCCCAAAGCAAGACCATGCACCCATATGAAAACTAGTGTGTTTCTTCATGTGGGCGCATAACATCATTCTAGCTCAAGAACGACTATAAAAAGGGGTCTCATCCCTCTTCAAAAGACAGAACGGTGAGCATTTTTAAGAGCCAAATTGTTGCACTTCTTGCCAGTGAGCCGAGAGTTAGCAATTTTCTTAAGTTTTCTTCCACTTTTGTAATCGGAGTGTCAACGGAGTAAAGGAGCAACTGCCATTCGATCTCCATCATCCCATTCCCCAGGATTCTTTTTTGTACTCGGGGATCCTCAACGCATGATCTCTCAGGCGTACTCGATTTGTGGTGTCTTACGCCAATAAAGAAAAGACAACATTTTTTGTGTGTGTGCACATCCACGACTCTAGAAAATTTTCACAGTCATGTATGTTGTCAAGACTGTACTGTGTATTTTCAGTCGATTCCAGGACTGTAGAATTTTTTTTACAATCATGACAACCTACAGGACTTATATTTTTATTTGTGTGATGATGTTTTTAGATTTTTATTTGTGTTATTGTCAATCTAATATGATGTTGTGAGACTTATCTCTAAAATAGATTTAAAATTGAGAGACTCCTCTCTAAACTAGATTTATAGACTGTATATATAAAGGTTTTTTTGAAATGAACAAAATTGAGAGACTTATCTCTAAGATAGATTTAAAATATTGAATTTTTTAATCGAGTAGATAATTTATTTATTTTTAATCCAAGTAGATAATTTATTTAGGCTAATTCTAAGGGTACACCACTTTTTGCTAGGGGCTAGCCCTTACTAGGGGACAGCCCATGAAAGTGAAACTTTTACCGGGAATAGTCCAAATTTTACTTGGGGCTAGCCCACCCCAAAAAATTACTGTTTCTCTGGATGCGGCCGCCAGCGGACATGCGTGGGAGAGAATCGGCTTCGGCCAGGGCTATCGCGACGTTCAAGGGGACCACACGTGACAGCTTCGAGGGAAAGCGCGTGGTGGAGCTCCGCTACGAGGCGTATGCCCCCATGGCGGCCCGCTAGATTCGGTCTATCTGTGCGTCGGTACGGTAGAGGTGGGGCCTGGTGGGCTTGGCGGTGGGCTACCGCGTTGGGACGGTCGCCGCCGAGGAGGCGAGCATATACGTGGACGCGTCTCGGTCCACCATGCAGAGGCGCGGGAGGCGTACAGGTTCGTGATCGACGAGGTGAAAGCATCGGTGCAGATCTGGAATAAGGAGGTGTACGAGAACGGGGAGGTGTGGAAGGAGAATCGAGAGTTCTTTGCTAACAAAAAAATTGGGGGTTGTTGTGGAGACCGCAAGGTTAGGGTTGAGGATAAGAAATTTTAGCAGCTGGAGCTGGATTAATGGGGCCGTCAAGCTTCGCTGCGTCTTCGTCGAGCGGATGGTGTGACTGTAGCCGAGACATTGTTTCGAAGAAGAAGACGCCTTTAAAAGTAGGACTGCTAGGACTGCAACTAAGTTGGCAGTCCTACTTTATGTTAGTACTGCCAACTTGTTGGCAGTCCTACTTTATGTTAGGACTGCCAACTTGTTGGCAGTCCTAGGACTAGAACTAAGTTGGCAGTCCTAACATAATATAGGACTGCTAACTTAGTTGCAGTCCTACTTGCTGAAAAATTTGGGCTAGCCCCAAGTAAGGAATGAGGATGGCAAACTAGTAATTTTTAAAAAAATTGGGCTAGCCCCTAGCAAAATGTGGTGTGCCCTTAGAATTAGCCTTTATTTATTGTCACTACAGTTTTCCAAATAGGGATAATTTTGTCTATTCATAATTATTATATAATATGAATATTTATTTAGGAATATTGTGTGTTTTTATTTATTTTATTTGTGTTAGTTGATATGGTTAGAAGCTAGCCTATTTATAAACTTGTGTTAGTGGACCGGTTTGCCTAGACACTAAACTAGAGCCCAATAATTAGCATGACATGACTCATAGACCCACTTATTAGATTAGTTTCATTAGACTAATTAGTTATGTCCATTTAGTTAGAATAAAGATTAGACATTTGACCAAAATAGGTCCAAAACCCTCCATACTTTTAAATAGCCTTAAGACAACTTTAGAGGGCATGTTTGACATTGTGTTTAGCCCTAACCTAGGGGTTTTATGGTCGGCCACAAGGGGGACTCCTTCTCCACTTCATTCATTTTATTCAAAGCCTCCATCTTCCTATTTTGGTGCTCTTGCCATTTGGAGCCATTGTCACTACCACATTTTAGCTTGAGGGTATTTTGGTCATTTTTTTAATTTTGAATTTATTTTGATTTATTGGAGTGATGATTATTATTTTTGACTTTTGTCAGTTGAGACTTTGGAGACTAACCTAGATGTTGACTCTATCTATGGTGACTTGATTAGCATGGTGGGACCCTAGTCTAACTTAAGCCAACCTAAGTTAGTCATTTAGAAATCAAGTTTGAAATAGGAGAATAAAGACTAGGTTTAAGGACTTGACTCATGAATTGATTTCCTTTACCAATGCAACTTGGCCCAAAGCCCACTAGTGAAACACTAACCCTAATCCCCACTCATTAGGACGGCTACCTAGGGATTCCCAGCCCTATTTAATATCTCATCCTTTGGTTCTTGCCTCTTTTATATTGAATCAACACTTGGAAAAGGAAAGGTATTGCCATTCTTCCCCAATCCCTAACTTTTTTATTTTAATTTCTTTTTGACTCTAGTTTCTTGCATTAGAGTCTAATACTACTCTATTTTCTGATTATGGAGAGAAATCTCAGCTTTTAAACAATTTGGGGATTTGAGCTAGCAAGGAGGATCACTCTATTTTGGGACTTTTCTTGCCATTTGACACCCTATAGGTTAACCCTCTAAATTGTATTATTATTCTGATTTCTTTGCATATTAGGCTAGATCTAGGTGTCCCCTAGCTGTCCCTCAAGTTTGGTAAGAAATCGTGTCCATTTGGTGTCCGTATCGGACACGTGTCAATGTGTATGTGCAAGTGTTTGTTAGAATGCCACATAGAAATGGATTTTCGTATTTTGCTAAACTAATTACATATTCTCGTATCCCTACACATGGGGATTCTAGAACCGTAACTTTGAGCTTATATCGAGCTGTATTCGTGTCCAAAATGGACACAAACTCACTGCACGAGGACTCGGTCGGGTGTCCTGCTACCCGTGTCCGTTTTCTCCATGGACACAACACGAGATGGCACGAAATTTGATAGGCAGGTAAGGGTGATGACTGACAGGTGGGCTATAAAATTGCATCGAGTTTTGTGGTGTGGTTTGTGATTTATCGAAGCTGCACGAGTTTTGCACTAACAGTGCATAGCCAAACTATGATCACTGACACAAACTTCGTGTCTCTCGTAGACACATTGTGGACACAATTCAGGGTATTCATTCCCTAGCCCTAGACCCCCTCTACCTATGTACATGACCATGACACACTTGGTGGGACACACGTGTCCCACCCGTGTCCCTAGCTCACTCGACACGCGCGTACGACGCTATCAATGCACTGTTTCAATGCTCGTGTGTGTGGGACTGTTTGGACACGTTTGTGTATAGTTCATGGATACTGGAACACACCCACGACACACTCACACATGACACATGTATTACCAACCTTTTTATTTAATTATTAAGTTGTTTTGAATACGAATTTATGAAATCCCCTATTTCTGATATAAAACTGTCAATTGATTTTTCTGAAAATTCGAAATGTATTACTATTTCTTTTGATGATAAATTAAATTTGGTTCACAAATACATAACTGAGATTAAACTACATGTTGGGTTTTCATATTAGCATGGGAATTTGGGCTTTCGAATGGCATTAAATTGGTAACTGTTTATGTATACACTGTAAACCTGAAAACTAATACACTGTCATGTGTTTCACTGATTTTGGTTGTTAGTTTAATTGCAAATGTTTAACCTACATACATCTAAGCTTAGTTGCAATTAGGATTCATGAATTGTGTTTAATATTGGGTTTTCTATTTCCTAGAACCATCAAAACCTGAGAGTATATTACTCATGAACACACATGCACATTTGCACTCTGAAAACCTGAGAATTTGCAAACTGTTGATCCCTCAGGAATCACCCACATGTTACACTCACTAGGCTGTCACAAAACTGGGAATATATTACACACATTCACATTGTTTTCTCCACACACACATCACCCTCTTTACTGTGCACTCACTCACCCATGTCACACACACACATTACGTATGAATTAACTGAGAACATTGATACTGTCATGTGTACACTGTCATATATACACACACACACACACACACTCAAACTGAAATCAAAACTGAGAATTAACATACAAATTCCTGAACATACACACACATACATCTATGCACTGTCACTCACACACCCTTACACACACTACACTCATGTATACACACACAAAAACCTAAGACCCTATGATACACACAGAATACTGGAATCCTGTACACACTATTGACACACACACACATATGGATACATGACACTCTATCTCTCTCTCTATATGTATATGTATACTTATATAATATATAATCTTGTGTGATAATATGTAATATAATATATATGCATATTGTCTATATAAAATTAGTGTATATATATATATATATATATATATATATATATATATATATATATATATATATATATATATATATATATATATATATATATATAATAAGTGTGCATGCCTATATTATTGTATATGGCATATAGCCTATGTGAGATAGCCTATGTGTATCCCAATGTGCAAGCCTATGTGTATATGGAATGTATACACATAAGTATTGTGTGATGCTAGCTTGTGTGACTTGTGAATGATGTGTGCTTGCTAGAATAGACTGGTTTGGCTTAGTGAGACTTGTTTGGGTTAGGTTTGACCTAGTTGACCTAGTTTGACTAGAGTAGTTGACTAGAGTTGACCAAAGATTGACTTTAGTCTAGATTGACCCAAACATCATGTAGAATGTATTGTAGCAGTTATTTTACCATTTTGGATATGTTGTGACTTGTACTGTTCTGAATAGGAGCCAGATACCACTCCTCATGCAAGATTTTATTTCAGATACTCAAAATATCAGGCGAGTACATTTTCTGACCGTTTTATACTTGCTAGGACTATATTCTTGCTCTAGATTACTTTACTTGATGCTGTCACGATGGAAAAACGGATTAGTACTATATGGATCTTTTCATACGATGTTATCCCCATCGGGAGCATCAGATACATCATGTCATGTGCGTTTCACTTTCATCATATATTTTTGTGTTTTCACCATTCATGTGCACTCTCGTGATTCATGTACTCTCATGTTCACGGAGCCCCCATGTATACATTCATGTGCACCCATTTATGGGCCTTCATGTGATATCATGTGCAATACATCATGTCATGTGCACCCATTGTAAAACCCCTAAATTTCTACTATTTTTTAATTAAAATTTGTATTTTTTTATTATTTTGTATTGTACGTCGCGTAGTTGCATTATACGTCGTGTGCGGAATTTTGTTTTTCATAATTGCTCGACGATTGCGAATATGTGCGAGCGTACATATTTTAGAAAAATATTTTGTTCTATTTTTTTATAGTTTCAAATAATAGATATAATAATTAGTTTGCTATCATTTCTAAGTTTGTTATTTTTACTTCATTTCTAAAAGTTATTAATAAAAATAATATTTTTTGTGTACTAGAAAAGCATAATTATGTAAGAAATATTTGTGCATACATATATTTCGTAATTATTTATTAGTTTATAAATAATAATGTAATTTTCAAAATTATTATTATTAGTATTTTTGGAAAATATATTTTGAAATTATTGTGGCAATTTAAATCTTTTATTAGATTTTATGGAATTGATTTTAAATAGTTTAAAATTTAGGATAGAATTTATATTTAATTTGAGTTTGATTATCTAGATTTAAATTGAATTTTGATTTGGATTTCGATTTATTGAATTAATTTAAATTAAATTGGGTTTAACTATTCTAATCCTTATCCAACTGGAAATTTCCACATCCTATAAATAGGCAGGTACTCATCCATATATTTCTATTTTCCAAATTCCACAACCAAACGTGCGTGCATCGTGTCCGTGTTCTCCGTCCAAATTCTTATTCCATCTTTTTACATATACATCATCCCCTTCGTGTCGACAATCCCAACACAATTAATCCCTAACCTATCCCTATTTTAAACCCCCGCAGCCCTGACATGTTGTTCCCCGCTCCACCACCAGCACTCTCACCGTTCTAACGTCACCACCATACCCCTGATCTCTGGCCACGTCCGTCGACCACACCCTCTTAACTCCACCAATGGCAACAGCTGTAGCGCCCCGCTTTCGATAGGCGACGGAACTTCATAATATGCTAGCGCCGAGTCAGATCGGCCGGGAACTTAGATGGCCATCTGACTCGATCGCTAAGCTTGGTAAACGTTAACGCCTTGCGGCATCGATTCAAATCGATTTGGACGGAAGTTACGAGAATCGATCCAACTAATGGAACGACTTTTGTTGGAATAAGTCCTAGATGCAGCGGGCTGCGTCTCGGTGAGTGAGCTCTCTATAAGAGTCCCTTCGACGGGACCGGACCGCTGTATGGTTTTCTTGGAGCTTTGCCGCTTGCTTGATGAAGTGCTTTCGCGTCATTTTCATAGATGCAATTACAATTTCGATGCAAGGAGAAAAGAAGGAATTCTAATAAAGCGTTGGTGCCATTGTAGGAGCTCACGTAACTAAGGATTGACGTTGCGTAGCGCTTGGACGATCGGCACGAAGCAAAGTAATCGGTGGGTGATTCGGCCTTCTATTCTATTCTGTCCCGCAAACTTATTCCTTGCTTCGAATTCATTCAAATCGAACGATGCCAAGTTAATTGCATGCCAATCCACTAAGTCAAGAACTCGGGAAAAATATATCGATTTTGAGTAATCTACTCGGAAAAATACAAGTTTCTCACATAACTGAAAAAGTTTAAGGTTCTAGTAAAAAGATAGACTATTTCATCTGCTGCAAAATATTATGAAACGTCGATCATGGGTTATGATGCCTCGGACAATTTGGTGCCCACGGGACGCTAAATCGGTGTACGGCTTTGGGAAAAATGAATCGTTGCATGAGTTGCGAGAAATGATAATGTCGTTCGATACTATCCGCGCTATACAAAACTGTTCGCATATATGAAACTATTCGCACATAGGCATGGTCATGGACAGCTTGTGCACAAGTTCGTTTTCCTCGAAACGGTATCCGGGGCATCGGAACCGATTCGTCCTAGGGGGAATAATTTATCGTGCTTCGGCGCGAGGTATGCGGGACCTTCAGTAAGGCTTGCAACCTAGGCTGAAAGGGTAGCGTCGCATGCCAACTTCGATTAAGTCCCTAGTGGTGCGTAGCACCAATGACCGCATATAAGATAGTTGCATGCTCACCTATTGTCTTATGCAGGGTAAATATTATCTCTATTTTCATGCAGGGACGAGCACGGCCGTGGTAAGAAATATGAAAACTGTGATGTTATACTGTATACTTTATTACTCAAAGATGGCTATCGAATATGAACTGAATTCATTTAGTTCTAATAGAAAGACAACTCTAAAGTATGCCTACCCTAACAATCAGAGTCGGTTTAGACGAGTTGGTTCGTCTCGTCCACTTAGCAAGTGTGCTAATCCCCTCCCCCAATTTCCCCAGGTGCGGCGGGCGCTCCAACCTAAAACGAAGCTGAAGTACGGAGAGGCGTTTTGAAGCTCTTCCTATGCTGAAGTATTTTGAAGCCAATTCAAGTCGAAGGCTTATGTATAAAGGGGCGAATGTATGGGACGGCAAGCGTAGCTCAGGCAACTTGTCGAATGTATTTTCTTTCCGTTTTCAATCAATGTAGCCGCAACGGCATCCAATGTAAATTACGACTTGTACTTCGTTGCAAGCTATGAATGAAAAGCATTTCTATCTTCCTATACTGCATCTTATATTCTGATGTGATTTGTGAAGTTTCGACTTGGCGTATTAATATCAAAATCAAAAGATAACCGTTTGAAAACTTGTCATCTTGCCTTGCACGAGCGCAACTCCAGGCTCGTGCGGCATCACGCCTTAGCGAGGACGATCGAATCGGCAAAATTAACATCGGGGACGAACGTTGCCGACTCGGGGCGTGACAAATTGGTATCAGAGCACAGTTATGTTTCCTCGAATTTTCGAAATATGTTTCATTGTTGGAATGTCCGTTGCGATGGCTTGATTGAATGCTTGTCGGCATGCTGCGTGAAATACAAGTTCCATACAGGTAAGCCCGTAGATATTTTTGAAAAATACTAACGGGTTTACATTGTTTGTAGGAATGACTAAGCGAGATAAGAAAATCGCCGGCCCAACAACCCAAACTGTAGATAGTACGTCGAGCACAAAAAGCACCGAGCCTAGCGAGACGACTATGCAAAAGATGCTACAGTTGATGGAACTGCAGCAGCAGCAGCTTCAGACACAATTCAAAGCTCAATTTGAGGCACAACAAAGACAGATGAATGCCCTGACTCAGATAGTGAGCAGAATGGCGGGCAATACCAAGACGACGGACGAAGAGCCCGAGGAAAAGCAAGGTGATCAAGAAGAAGACGAGGAGAAAGATGGCTCCCCGCAAATGATGAACTCTCCTTCCATGTTCAAAGTGAAGGAGTTTCGCAAAATGAACCCGCCAAAGTTCAACGGCCGAGTAGAGCCCGACGTGATAGTAGGATGGCTCACAGAGATGGAGGACTTATTCGATCTCCTCTGCATCGAAGGGTCCCAGAGGGTGGCCTGTGCGGCGCTGCAGTTACAACTTAGAGCACATGACTGGTGGGCGGCAAAGAAACAAGAGATCTGTGAAACTGATTCCAACAAAAAGATTTCTTGGGAAATATTCAAGACAGCCTTCCTTGAGCAGTACGTTCCTCGCGCCATCCGTCGACAGAAGGCAGATGAGTTCATGATGTTGAGGCAAGGGAATATGAGTGTGGAAGATTATGATGCAAGCTTCTCAAAACTTGCAAAATTTGCCGGCGCCTTCCTGTCCAACAAAGAAGATTGGTGCGAGCGTTTACAGTAAGGCCTCAACGAAGAACTGCGTAGGGACGTCATGAACCAACGATGCCAAACTTATCATGAATCCTATGAAGCCGCCCTTGATAGTGAGCGGATCTTTGGCCGTATGTCACAAAGGGCCGTGCCTGTCGTTTGCAACAACTTCAACAAGCGTCCTAACGATGTCGGGGGATCGGGTGTATCAAACGTCCAAACACATTTGATAACCGAGGTCATGCCGGACCACACTGCAATAGATGCGATAAGCGCGGGCATCGAGATCCCGATTGTAGACTGAGAACATGTTTCAAGTGTGGCGAGCTAGGCCACTTCAGTCAATATTGTCAGGCGGGAAAGCCGAATCAACATAACCCACCAAGGAACATTCTGAATCCGCATAAAGTGCCGACACTGTATGGCACAAATACGGTGCCCGTCAATCAACAGAATCAATGCCATGGGGCTCAAGGCCGAGTTTATGCATTAACTCGGGATGAGGCGTACGCGTCCGATACGGTTGTAACAGGTATATTACTCTACAAAGATATACCTGCTCGAGTCCTATTCGATTCGGGTGCGACGCATAGCTTTATATCTGCTGATTTTGCGAAAGAAAATAAAATAACCATGCAATCACTAGATATAAATATTAGCGTTAGCACTCCGTCGGGAGTCGATATGCCTGTGAACTTTATTTGTAGGGATGGCCACATTTGCGTCGGGGGAAGATATCTATCCTTGGATACCGTCGTGCTAGACATCAAAGATTACGACATAATCCTGGGCATGGATTGGTTGGGCGCTTGTCGTGCAACGATCGAGTGCGCGGAGAAGAGAGTGGTGTTTCGCCTTCCTGGCGAGACAGAGTTCTCATATTCGTGCGGTACGGCCTCGAAGACGGCGATGATGGTGTCGGCAATCTCGGCAAGGCGTATGCTGCGTTTCGGCTGTACGGGATACTTGGCATCAGTTCGAGACACGCGGACGAATAATACAAACACAATACAGACTGATGTTGTGGCAGATTTTCCTGACGTTTTTCCTGACGAGATGCCCGGGATGCCGCCGGATCGAGAAATTGAATTCAGCATCGACACCTTTCCGGATACACGGCCGATATCAAAGGCGTCTTACCGAATGGCTCCAGCAGAACTGAAGGAACTGAAGGTACAATTACAAGAGTTGCTAGACCGCAGATTTATTCGCCCTAGCGTCTCTCCGTGGGGAGCTCCCGTACTGTTCGTGAAGAAAAAAGATGGGTCGTTGCGGCTATGCATCGACTATCGGGAACTCAACAAGGCGACCGTGCGAAACAAGTATCCTTTGCCGCGAATCGATGACTTGTTTGACCAACTGCAAGGCGCGACAATATTTTCAAAAATCGATCTTCGTTCAGGCTATCATCAGTTGAAGATCAAGTCCGACGACATATCGAAGTCTGCCTTCCGCACCCGATATGGTCATTATGAATTCCTCGTCATGCCGTTCGGTTTGACTAATGCCCCTACCGCGTTCATGGATCTGATGAACCGAGTCTTCCGACCTCAAATAGATAAATTTGTAGTCGTATTCATCGACGATATCCTTGTCTACTCAAAGAATCGGGAAGAGCACGCGGAACATTTGAAGACGGTGCTGCAGATTCTACGTGAAAACAAATTGTATGCCAAGCAGAGTAAGTGCGAGTTCTGGATGAGTAGCGTGACATTCCTCGGGCACGTAATATCTGCGAAGGTGTCGCGGTGGACCCAAAGAAGATTGATGCGATGGTGGATTGGAAACGACCTGCCTCGGCTAGCGACATTCGGAGTTTCCTGGGCTTAGCGGGCTACTATCGTAGATTCGTGCGAAGCTTCTCAAAACTAGCGTCGCCTCTGACTCGCCTCACCCAGAAGGGAGTAGTATTTGAATGGAGCGACGACTGTGAATCCAGCTTCCAAGAGTTGAAGCAACGGCTCGTCTCAGCTCCAATCCTTGCACTTCCAGACGGTCTAGAAGGCTTTCAGATATTCAGCGACGCATCGGGAACTGGCCTCGGGTGCGTACTCATACAGAGAGACAAAGTCATCTCCTACACTTCACGGCAGTTGAAACAGCACGAGAAAAACTACCCGACGCACGACCTAGAATTGGCGACGATCGTCTTTGCATTGAAGTTATGGCGGCACTACCTCTATGGCGTGGCATGTAGAATTTACACAGATCACAAAAGCCTGAAGTACTTATTTACACAATAGGAGCTCAACCTACGACAGCGACGTTGGCTCGAACTCATAAAAGATTACGGGCTAACGATCGAGTATGCACCGGGCAAGGAAAACGTGGTGGCCGACGCACTCAACAGAATGTTTATGGGAACACTGGCCATAAACAAGGAGATAAAGCGAGACCTTGAAGCGATGGGTATCGAACTCGAAATTGAGTATCGACACCTGCACCTAGCTTAACTGAAGTTAGGATCGAGCCTGCTTAGCAAGATAAAGACCGCACAGGGGGACGACTCATTCCTGAAGAAAATACGCGAGCTCATTTCAACGGGAAGGGCGACTGACTTTGCGGAAGACGGAGACGGGACGATGCGACTAAAGGGAAGGCTCTGCATTCCTGAAACTACCAAACTCAGAAAAGAAATTCTGACGGAGGCGTACTATACGAAGTACTCGTTACATCCTGGAAGCACCAAGATGTACAAGGACTTGTGCACAAACTTTTGGTGGCACGGCATGAAGAAAGAAGTGGCTACGTTCGTATCGCAATGCATGGCGTGTCAGCAGGTGAAGACGGAACACCAACGGCCATACGGCGAGCTGCAGAACATCCCCATTCCCGAGTGGAAGTGGGACAATATCTCGATGGATTTCATTGTGGGATTTTCGAAGACGCCGCGGAAGAATAACGCGATTTGGGTCATTGTTAATAGATTGACCAAGTCGGCTCACTTCATCGCAATTAAAGTAGGATGGAGCGTCGATCGGTTAGCACAAATCTACGTCGATGAGATTGTTCGACTGCATGGGGTACCGGCCTCTATAATTTCGGACAGAGACGGGCGATTCCTATCGTGTTTCTGGACGAGCCTCCAAGCGGCGATGGGGACCAAACTGAACTTTAGTTCGGCGTACCATCCCCAAACAGACGGTCAGACGGAGAGGGTCAACCAGATCTTAGAAGATATGTTGTGTCTGTATGCGATCGACCTAAAGACTAGTTGGGATAGGCATTTGCCGCTTGCGGAGTTTGCGTATAACAACAGTTATCAGTCGAGCATTCAGATGGCTCTATACGAAGCGCTCTATGGAAGGAAGTACCGTTCGCCGATATGCTGGGATGAAGTCGGAGAGCGACAAGTGCTTGGACCGGAACTGGTGGAGCAGGCCGTCGAAAAGGTCCGCTTGATTCGAGATAGACTCCGCATCGCGAAAAGTCGACAAAAGAGCTACGCAGATCTTCGTCGGCGACCGCTAGAGTTCTTGGCCGGGGACCATGTGTTTCTAAAAGTAACGCCCATGCGTGGTGTGATGCGGTTCGGCGTTAAAGGCAAGTTGAGCCCGAGATTTGTAGGCCCCTTCGAGATCATTGAGCGAGTTGCGACGGTTGCTTATCGGATCGCACTACCTCCTGTCTTAGCTGATGTGTACGATATTTTCCATGTTTCACAACTTCGAAAATACGTGCACGATCCAAGTCATGTGGTCAGCTTCGATCAGTTGGAGCTACGTACTGACTTGTCTTACTCGGAGGAGCCTATTCAAATTTTGGACCGCAAGGAGAAGGTGCTGCAAAATCGGTCGATGTCCTTGGTCCGCGTGCTTTGGCGGAACCATTCAGTCGAGGAGTCGACGTGGGAGATGGAGGCGGAGATGAAAGAGAAGTACCCTACGTTGTTTGTCTAAATTAAGGTCAGACCCTTGTTCTTAAGTTTCGGGACAAAACTTTTTCTTAGTAGTATATTATGTAGCGCCCCGCTTTTGATAGGCGACGGAACTTCATAATATGCTAGCGCCGAGTCAGATCGGCCGGGAACTTAGATGGCCATCTGACTCGATCGCTAAGCTTGGTAAACGTTAACGCCTTGCGGCATCGATTCAAATCGATTTGGACGGAAGTTACGAGAATCGATCCAACTAATGGAACGACTTCTGTTGGAATAAGTCCTAGATGCAGCGGGCTGTGTCTCGGCGAGTGAGCTCTCTATAAGAGTCCCTTCGACGGGACCGGACCGCTGTATGGTTTTCTTGGAGCTTTGCCGCTGGGCTTGATGAAGTGCTTTCGCGTCATTTTCATTGATACAATTACAATTTCGATGCAAGGGGAAAAGAAGGAATTCTAACAAAGCGTTGGTGCCATTGCAGGAGCTCACGTAACTAAGGATTGACGTTGCGTAGCGCTTGGACAATCGGCATGAAGCAAAGTAATCGATGGGTGATTCGGCCTTCTATTCTATTCTGTCCCGCAAACTTATTCCTTGCTTCGAATTCATTCAAATTGAACGATGCCAAGTTAATTGCATGCCAATCCACTAAGTCAAGAACTCGAGAAAAACGTATCAATTTTGAGTAATCTACTCGGAAAAATACAAGTTTCTCACATAACTGGAAAAGTTTAAGGTTCTAGTAAAAAGATAGACTATTTCATCTGTTGTAAAATATTATGAAACGTCGATCACGGGTTATGATGCCTCGGACAATTTGGTGCCCACGGGACGCTAAATCGGTGTACGGCTTTGGGGAAAATGAATCGTTGCATGAGTTGCGAGAAATGATAATGTCATTCGATACTATCCGTGCTATACAAAACTGTTCGCATATATGAAACTATTCGCACATAGGCATGGTCATGGACAGCTTGTGCACAAGTTCGTTTTCCTTGAAACGGTATCCGGGGCATCGAAACCGATTCGTCCTAGGGGGAATAATTTATCGTGCTTCGGCACGAGGCATGCGGGACCTTCAGTAAGGCTTGCAACCTAGGCTGAAAGGGTAGCGTCGCATGCCAACTTCGATTAAGTCCCTAGTGGTGCATAGCACCAATGACCGCATATAAGATAGTTGCATGCTCACCTATTGTCTTATGCAGGGTAAATATTATCTCTATTTTCATGCAGGGACGAGCACGGTCGTGGTAAGAAATATGAAAACTGCGATGTTATACTGTATGCTTTATTACTCAAAGACGGCTATCGAATATGAACTGAATTTATTTAGTTCTAATAGAAAGACAACTCTAAAGCATGCCTACCCTAACAATCAGAGTCGGTTTAGACGAGTTGGTTCGTCTCGTCCACTTAGCAAGTGTGCTAATCCCCTCCCCCAATTTCCCCAGGTGCGGCGGGCGCTCCAATCTAAAACGAAGCTGAAGTGCGGAGAGGCATTTTGAAGCTCTTCCTATGCTGAAGTATTTTGAAGCTAATTCAAGTCGAAGGCTTATGTATAAAGGGACGAATGTATGGGACGGCAAGCGTAGCTCAGACAACTTGTCGAATGTATTTTCTTTCCGTTTTCAATCAATGTAGCCACAACAGCATCCAATGTAAATTACGACTTGTACTTCATTGCAAGCTATAAATGAAAAGCATTTCTATCTTCCTATACTGCATCTTATATTCTGATGTGATTTGTGAAGTTTCGACTTGGCGTATTAATATCAAAATCAAAAGATAACCGTTTGAGAACTTGTCATCTTGCCTTGCACGAGCGTAACTCCAGGCTCGTGCGGTATCACGCCTTAGCGAGGACGATCGAATCGACAAAATTAATATTGGGGACGAACGTTGCCGACTCGGGGCGTGACAACAGCCACCATTACCACGCCACACAACTCGCACCTTCCGACTATGGCCAGAATCTCCACTACATCCTACACATCCCTCGGCCACATCCCACCACCACCCCCCGTCGCCTCTCGGCAATCGCCATGGCCAACACCGGCCCTTCCGACATCAGCCCTGCTTCCTACGGCCTCCCGTCCAGCAACCATACCACCATCAACAGCACAAATAACACCGCACCACCGCTGCCACCATCTCACCTCCACCGCCAGCGGCCGGACCCAGCCAGGCCGTCGTTCCCCGACCCAACACAACCAAACCCCCGTCACCCATACAAAAAAAACATGAATAAAATAACCTAATCTTAACCCGCGGCCAACCGCCGACCTCCGACCCGTGTCCGCCCGTCCACCGACGAACTCCAGCCACCATGGCCGAGAACCCGTCCGCCTGCGACCGCCCCCGTCGTCTCGATTTTTGCCCGCGCCCACCAAAGCCTCCGACCGTCTTACCGCCCACGACCAGCGCGCCGCGTACGACCGCAGCTCCGTCGTTCCTCTGTCCGCACGCGAGACCCCTCTCCAATCGCCCCCTTCCGATGAACTTCCCGACTGCCTCACCTATCCTCTCTGCCGCCCCCTTTTCCTTCCTCCGTCGGATTTGTCCAGCCCTGACCTCCAGCACGTTCCGCGTGACCTGCCGTTCCCCACCGCCGCTTCTCCCTCCTCCTCTTCTCGCTGATCTCCGCAGCTTCTCTCACTTCCCTCTCTCTCGGCTCCACTCTTTCTCGCCGCTCTCTCTCTCCTTCCATGAGTTTCTTTGATGCTTCCCTCTCGGGAAGGGAGAAGAGAATAGGTTTTATTTAGTTGTTTTATTCATGTTGTTGATTTGGTTTATTTTATTTATATTTTATCATTTTCTTACATTAGTGTTTAACAGATTTATTTTTATATATACTATGTATTATTATTATTATTATTATTATTATAATATTATTATTAATTTTTGTAGCAATATATACTAGTTACCCATACTAGTGTATATAAAGTATATATGATACCTTTATAATCCTGTTATTTTATTATTATTACTAAGATATATGCATTATATATAACCAAATTTTTTATTATTATTTACTAGTTTTATTTTATTATTACTATGTTGTTTTATGGTGTTTTAAAATATAGTCTATGACCTAAAATCCTATTTTTGACTAAATTAGATTTTTAGCTCTAAAATAATTTATCAATATTTTTAAGTATTTTTAAGTGTTTACCTAAAATTAGTGTTACATTATTTTGTATTATATATGGCTTTTTATTAAAAAAATTATATTTGATAAAAATTAGTTTTTAGCCTAAATTATTTTTTTATATTTTTAATAATTATTTGTAATATTTTGAATAAAGGAAAAACCTATTTTTATTTATAATTGATTATCAAACATAGTTTCCATATAAAACATATTTTATAAAATAGTTATGGATATTTTATTATACTAAATTCTTTGAATATTTATTCTTGTCCATAACCAAATCCTTCCTACTCTTCTTGCAAATCTGGACTACTTTTTGTCGAACCTAACTAATTTGACCCTTCTGGACCCAATAGAACTGACCGTGCCACCACCCGAGGTCATTTTGCATAGTTGTCGTACCGAAGTCGCAGTTCGTGCCACCATAATTGTCGCAGCACACCAGGCGTACTACCAGGCAAGACACATTGCCATTTGCTATTTATTTCTTTTAGCTCATATTTTATGCATTATTATTATTTTCTTTATGCAAAATAAACTGTAATATATGACATAACCTGTTAGAACTTACTGTTCATTTATATTTCCTGCTATGTATTAGTTTTCTTACACATTAAACCTAGATTTAAGGGACCACCTTTTTGTGTTGAATTCATTGGCCTTGACACGTTGTACCACGAGGTTGTGTGTCGCATGTAGAATATGGACATGCGTGACTGGCTGGCCACCGGTACGTATAAGCCGTGCGATAGGAATAACCGCTAATAGAGGTTGCATGCTCAGTTTGACTTAGCGGTTAATAGAGGTTTTGTGTTGTGGATGCAACATAGTAGACATTGGACGGGGAGGACAATTCCTTAGCGTATGTGCTTCGATGCACTTTCCTTTTTGTAACCCGTGAGCTCCGCCGGAGACGCGGATCAGATTACCCATGATTACTGACGGCCACTGACGTTCTGCAGAACGTTATGCTCTTACTGATTGGGCCTCTAGTGTCCCAAGGGGGGACTATGCCGATCCTATTTAGCCAGGGCCCATGCGTAGCAAGGATTGTTCTTAACTACATTTCACTTAGAATAGTTGGACACCTTTATCCGTTAGGTACCAGTACTTTTGGTTTGGGTACTTGTATCTGACCGTGGTTTGGAACAATAACTTGTCGCGGATTAGTTTGTCACATCTTGTCCTTGTTTGGTTGTAGATGTGACTTACTACTTCGATGAGAAGGTATTAAACCTTATTGGGGTCCGGATACCATATTGGATTCATAGCATGGAAAGATACGTCACCGTAAATTAGTTTACCATCTCCTGTCCTTGTTTGGTTGGGGGGATGGTAAGCTAGTTCAATAGGCATGTATTGGACCATGTTATAATTCAATTGACTTATTTATTTGAGCAATATTTATTCAGTTTATATGGCATGATATTATGCGTCTTATTACGTCCCTCTGAGAACCTGGTTATCTCGTCAGGTGTGTGCTTATGTCTTTCGCAAGTGCTCTAGTTCTAGCCGTGACCGTCTCCATTTTTTCGAGGATGATTGCGCTTGAATCGTCTTCGCTTCGCTTGCCAAATTCATTTCTTTTCTTATGTATTTTTTCTTTACTTGTTGGTAGTGGATTTGTCTCCACCCAACGTATTGTATCAAGATAATTCTTTATCATTATATGATATCTTTTATTCATTTATTTTCATGTGGATGAGATTAGTTATGGTTCTACTGTATTTTACAGCTTATGTATTCATACGAGGTTTCTATATATTGGAGTATACTTCGTATGAGTACAGCTGGCATGTCTACGTTCCTAGTCCTACATATTTTGGGACTGGGGCGTTACACCCATTTATGGGGCCCCATATGAAATCATGTACAATAACATAACTTGAACGGATCCTTGTGTATTGATTGGGGATGGGAGAGTAGAAATAGTCATGTGGACATTTCCAAAGTAGTGTAGCCATGTACAACCTCTCATGTTTATTATCAAGCCGTTCACATGTCTATCTTGTACTTTAAATCACTAGTTCACTGTAGCTCTTTACTTATAGTAGATATTTCCTTACAGTCTTTTCTTTTACTTCATGTATATTCTCAGCGTTTCATGTATCTTACTCTATTGCCTGTATTATATTCCTGTCATGATATGAACTGTGTGAGATGTACTGTTCTCGCTCCCGTCCTGACTGGACATGTTGAAATATTACAGATGACCTTGAGGAGCTGTGTCCCACTTATTATGGAGTAGGCCTTGATGACACATGTAAGATGGACTCTCAGGAGGACCCAACACTTGCAGAGGATATTACCCCAGTAGTCTAGGCTAGTTAGCTAGACCAGTATCTTATTTATCATCATGTCTTATTGGATATACTTGTACTTATTTGGGGATTTGTTATTCTGGATATTGTGGAGTTGTTTATCTTAGATATTTAGTTCTCTCTCTTATCTTATATTCATCTATGGATTCTATTGATTTCATCTATCTTATCGTACTTTCTTCCTTAGTTGTGATTGAGTTGTACTTTATATTATTCCTCCATTCGGAGAGTATAACTGTATAGGTATCTTATAAATGTTAGATGTATGTGACATAGGACAGTGTTCTACTGCCGACACTGCGGCGTAGGTTGGATGTAACTACTTCTCGTGCCCCTACATTGGGTGCGGGTCGTGACAGCCATTCTACCATTAATTTTTCCTGAATCCCACTCATTTCCTCTACCATTTCTCTCATCCTCTATAGAAGGAAGAACCTACAAGGAGCTTGGAGCTAGGAGCAAGGAGGAGAGTCCATTTGCTAAGGAGTTTCGTGTCAGAATCGTGTCCATTGGATTATTCATTGGGAATCCATCTCCCACTAGGTATAACACCCTCTAACCTTGTCATTTAGATCATAAATTTGATATTGGACCCTTAGGAATTCACCCATGTACTAGGACTACCCATAGGAAGAGTTTTAAGGAACTAGTGAGTCCTCATTTGAAAGCTAGATTGAATTTTGTGCCATTTTTGATGGAATTCCGAGAATGACACCCAAAGTGTTTGATGATAGGTTTGTTAGGCCTAATTACTATAGAATGGGTAGTGTGTGTCTCTATCATGTCCACATATGGATACGTATTGATAGTGTTGTGATACGGTAGGACACGGAATCAATTTGGGGTTTTTTGAACTCCAACACATTGGTGCACACACTCTTTTCCTCATAACACTTGAAACTAGCATGGATATTCACTAAAATTGTGTATCTTTCTATGTTTATGCTTTAGAGTTATGAATATTGTATATATAGATATATATGTATAATCCTACATAAATTTTATATATATATATATATATATATATATATATATATATATATATATATATATATATATATATATATATACTGTTATATACATGTAGGGGATTAGAGCTTTATAGCTTACTTACATTTGCGTGGGTCATCTATTTATCTATCTATTTTGCCCACAAGAGGGGATATGGAATACCAATTGGGGGTTTGGCCTATGTTGGATTGGTAGTGGACATGGGCCACTTCCCTGTGAAGAAAGTATCAAGAAGAGGCAATAGGAAGGATGTATGTTCAAGTGAAGGGAGGAGACTGTGAACTGAAGAGAAGTCCAATCTTGGACTGTAGCAGTGATGAGATGAGGATTAGTATCAGGCCACAAGGACTGATGTATCAGTCTTAGACTAATTTGGTATCAGTCCATGAGACTGATTTGGTGTCAATCTATGGGACTGACTTGGTATCAGTCCACAAGGACTGATGTATCAGTCTTAGACTGATATGTTTAATCAGTCCTTAAACTGATGGTGTATCTGTCCTTAAGACTGATGGTGTATTAGTCCTTAAGACTGATAGAGAATCAATCCTTAGATTGATTTATGTTCAGTCTTAGACTGAATGTGGTATCAATCAATAAGACTGTATTGGTATCAGCCCAAGACTGATATGAGGAATGTAGGGAAGGCAGTTGGGAACTTTAATGTGTATCAGTAGCAAGCAGTGAGTGAATGGGAGTTCAGTATTCTTTGGACTGGACTGATAGGGCTGTTAGGCCACTGTGCAGTAGGTAACAAATTAGAGGGGTTATCCAGCCTAGGCACAAGCCATAGAGGCTGTGCATTTGATCAGAATATAGAGAAGATCAATAGAAGGAATTAAGAGTATAAGGGACTGAAAGCATGTAGGAGTTTTGGAGTTCAGTTGAGAACTGAACTTAGAGTTTGATTTCAGTTGAAGGGCTGAACTGAGGTTTGAAGATCTGTTCAGTTTTAGACTGAACAGTGGATGGAAGGGTATCACTGATACCAGAAATAAAGAGAGGGGGGTTCATATGAACGTAATGTTTCCTGTGTCATGTGCAAGACATGAATGGTTTGAGTAAAGGGAGCCTCTCCCTATGGGCAGGTCAAGGGGAAGGTTAGGGGATCAGTTAGGATGGTGTATGGTAAACACACACATGGTACCACTTGTGTGTGTTAGGTAATTTAGGTAAGCTAGGAATTTGGGTTACCTATAGTGAATAGTCGTTAGTGGAATAAATTTGATTAGGGAATAAGTGAGGGGTTCAGTTTTTCCTAGTTATAGAGTAGGTAAAAAAAAATATGTTACTATATATATATATATATATATATATATATATATATATATATATATATATATATATATATATAAAAAAAATATATATATATATATATATATATATATATACATGATAGATAATAACATCATATATATAGTTAAGGGGTTTTACCAAGGTAAGAAACCTAGATAAAGGAAGTATATACATATAGGTAATGTATCAAGGTAGGAATAGGGGATTTAACCTAGAGTTGACTTGGTTTGACCATTTGACCTAGAATTGTCCTATTGACCTAGAAATGAACTAGTATGACTTATTATCAATTCCAAACATGATACTGATACAATATTCCATATTTACGTCTTCGAGGCGCCGTGTCGGACGTTGCTGATATTTTACACTTGATCTCAGGCGAGTACATTCTCTGATAATTTTCCGTTTATGGTATTTTCTATGTTTCGTGTATTTAGTATATATATATATATATATATATATATATATATATATATATATATATATATATATATATATATACATAATAACATACATGTATATAGTTAAGGGGTCTTACCAAGGTAAGAAACCTAGATAAAGGAAGTATATACAAATAGGTAATGTATCAAGGTAGGAATATGGGATTTAACCTGGAGTTGACTTGGTTTGACCATTTGACCTAGAATTGCCCTATTGACCTACAAATGAACTAGTATGACTTATTTTCAATTCCAAACATGATATTGATACAATATTCCATATTTAGGTCTTCGAGGCACCGTATCGGACGTTGCTGATATTTCACACTTGATCTTAGGTGAGTACATTCTCTTATAATTTTCCTTTTATGGTATTTTCTATGTTTCGTGTATTTAGTGTAGATTTTCTCGATTCTCGACACATTAGTTACACAGATTGATATTTTCGGATTCCGTCATGAGATGTTATTCCTTGTTTATCTTGGAGTATCGTGTGCAAGCCCCATTATAGTTCTTGTACAATATATGGACACCGATTCTCGAGAAGACTTGCTACCTTCTCACAGAATCCCGTGTCGTAACGTGTCATAGTGGGATCCACTGTACCAGTCGAGGCGGGGAGTATTAGTCTAGATATGTGGTCAATACCCTCCTTGTGCAAGTCAAGTTCCTTGTGAGTGTTAATCATATACCCCACGTATGATTAACCAGGCCATAAAATCTTGTGCAAGTTCCCAAGCCGGCCACATGTCTAAGCTAATATTCACTCACATAGATAGTATGGATTCTTGACTCTTGTACATGATATAACCAGTTTTACTTGCTCTTGTTCTAGTTTACAGCTTTACCCTTGCTATGCTACTTTCATGTATACTATATTTATTCTTGTATATTGTCACGCCCCATAACCAAAATACTGGCAAGTGAGGACGGACCAGGCCAGCTACGTAATACCAAAGTACTCAGGTACTCTGAAATAACGTATAAGCTGTCAAGACATGGGGGTTACTACTACAAGCCAACAGTCAATCCTATGTCGAACAATCCTATGTATCTCAATCACAGGCAAATATACAAAGTACAAGAAGTATGATCATCAGACATAAAATAGTAAAGTGTCCCAAACTATATATACATGGATGATCATGAAGCTAGTAAGCAAAGAAGGCATGTAACAAGAGTGCGCCACGACGGGTCACTATCATGTAATGTCACGCCCCAGAACCAGAATACTGGAGAGCGGGGGCAAACATAGCCAGCTACGTATATGAAATGGATTCCATCTCGCTATACGGTCACGGCTGTCTAGATACATGAGGGTTTACTACAAGCCAACAGTCTCCTATGGTCATGAACAAGCCTAGTGTCTCAATCACAAGCAAGTAAGTAAATGTCACAAGATGTATGATCATTAAATATACAATAACAAGGCGTCCCAAATATTACATATTCAGCTGATCATGAAGCTAGTCGTTACAAAATGTTAGGACTAGCAAGAGTTTAGTCATACATGATCAACCCTAGGATCTGTTAATCATGTTACAGCCCGTAGGCAGACAGTAAGTAAAGTGCAACCGAGCTTACAGGTGCTCGTCGGCTAAACGCCTCAAAAGAATATTTTTACAATAAAGTGGGAGATCAAAAATAAACCCACTCGTTGCCAGGGTTCCGTCTAGTGGCCACCATCTGGCTGGAAGGTCGGTAGATCCTCCGGAGCTGCTCCGAAATCTGGCCACACAAAACCAGCTGGGTCAGACCCCAGAAAGAGCAAGTGCCACAAAGGAAGCTTCACTTAGGAACTAAAACCAGCAATCAGCATAAGATATAAATAAAAGTAAGAACTGAAAATAAAGAAAATACATCAGAATGATATACGATGAGATAACCATGGAACTATTCAGATAACCAGGTTACAACCCGTAAACCAAACAAGGACCGGGGTTGTAACCCTTCGTCTGAACAGAACTTGGAATTCTTACCATTTATCGGTAAAATAAATACAGGCATTCAGGTCATGCAGTGATCAGGACAAGACTAGACTGGTTAGACTCCATCCAATTATTGCACGGCCAAGCAAGAATTACGGCTTGATATTTTAACTAACTAGGGTTATCACAAGCCTAATTACTAACAAGATGTACTGAGAATCTTCCACAGCCACAAGCCCTGCAGTCCATCCAGGTTACCCGGGTTAAAAGATTTAGAGTTGAATTCAGGTGGGTACACCGTCCAGGAAACGAATGTACCCTTAGGTAGCTTGAAGGGTGCAACACATGACAGTGTGCTGGAAATGTGCCCTACTCGACGGCAGGCTACAGATCCCAAGGCGTGCCCAGGTAACGGGATTGCCTGTAGCTGGGAGATCTCTTTATGACTAATGTATTAATCTAGTTATTTAGCCTTAGTCCATTTCAGTAGGTACTCCTGACCGTCGTACTCAGGAGTCCCCTCCTAGACATGATGCAAGACAGGACTGGATTATTTGTACAAGCACAATCTTCCACGGTGTCCAGGTTAATTATACAGGTCATGTCATGTCAGGTAGCCGTCGCAACAGCTTATCAAGATATATTATGTCAGGTTTATTGTGTCCAGTTTACTGGTCAGGAGTGCGCCACGACGGGCCACTATCAGGTCATGTCAGGTTTACTTATCAGGAGTGCACCACTACGGGTCACTATTACGTCATGCTCAATTATCAATTCCAAATATATCAAATGAATTCATGATTTTCAAGTTCAGGACAAAAGGCGTAAGGATATAAAATGGACGTAAAATATCTAATAATAATAATAATATAACAAGATAAGGCACAGGAAGTCCATGCGGCTCAGGGGGATGAATTCATGCGGCTCAGAGAATGGATTCAGTCGTATGCGGCCAGTGGTAAGGAAGGGGCATATGCGGCTCAGCCAGAGCACCCCATGCGGCTGGGAAGATATGAGTCCATGCGGATGGCGGGAAACCAAGCCTATGCGGCTGGCGGGAGAATAGATGCTATGCGGCTCAGGAGAAAGGACACATGCGGCTGAAAAGGAGCAGGGGGGGTTTATGCGGCTCAATTCAGTTAGGTCTCATGCAGCCGAGGCTAGAGAAATCTTATGCGGCTGGAAGAACTCCCTATGCCGCTGGGCTCGAGCGAGTCTCATGCGGCTGGGTAGAACTTCCCATGCGGCTGAGCTCAAGCGAGTCTCATGTGGCTGGGAAGAACTCTCCATGCGGCTGAGCTCAAGCGAGTCTCATGCGGCTGGAAAGAACTCCCCATGCGGCTGAGCTCAAGCGAGTCTCATGCGGCTGGGAAGAACTCCCCATGCGGCTGAGCTCAAGCGAGTCTCATGCGGCTGGGAAGGCCATGCGGCCAGAGACTTGCCGCATGAGGATTCATGCGGTCAAGTACTACTCTTCTTCTCCACTTGTCCGAGAAAAAGAGCCATGAAACCCATGGGTTCAAAACTTTATAGTTCCATCATCCGAAGTCGGAATCCAGACTTCCATAGGTCAAAATGGGGCAGAACAAGATTCTCTACAACGTAGAACCCTCAAAACTCAGAAATAACAGGATTAAGTAGATCAAAACCCAAGAAATCCAAAAATAAAGTAAACTTAGATCTAGAAGAATCTAGCCATGGAAAGTAAAAATGCCAAGTTCTAAAGTAAGTTAAAATGCTGTAAGGAAGAGAATGAAACAATAAAATTAGAGTTCCTCAATGAAGCAAGTTGCACTTGCCTAGACCTCTCTCTCTCTCTGGTAGGTAAGGAAGTAATGGTGGAGAAGATGATAAATGAAGAGAGAGAAATGAGAAGGGTTAATAAATGGTAGTGGTGGTGGTAGGTAGGGGGTTCACCCCTTGGTTCATGATGAACCAAGAGCAATCCCAAACCGAACCAAGCCAACCCAAACCTAGAATAAACCAAGCCAAGGAAGGAAATTAAGCAAGAAAATCATGCAATACAAGAATAAATACGTACACGTATTCCAGAAATACGTAATACGAACCACAGGCATTACAACTCTACCTACCTTAAAAGAATTCCTTCCTTGGAATTTAATCAAGAGGCTAGAGGAGCAATGACAAGCTACATTAATCACATACAAGCTATAACTAGGCAGACAATCACTCATTTAAGCAAGGAATCGAAGGCATGAGGCATAAGAAAGATATTATACCTCACGAGTCAAACGAGTCGGGATATCGCGATCGGATATCATCCTTACGCTCCCACGTTGACTCCCCCAAAGAGTGATGACCCCAAGCAACTCGGACTAACTTGATAGTCTTGTTCTTGAGGATCTTCTCTCTCCAGTCTAATATAGATACGGGCCTCTGCTCATACGAAAGGTTGGTACCGACAACCAATTCTGAATGATCCAGGACGTGGCTCGGGTCTGAGATATACCGTCGTAATTGGGATACATGGAACACGTCATGCACCTCGCTTAGCGATGGCAGAAGAGCGAGACGATAGGATACATCTCCTACTCGCTCCAGAATGTCAAACGGTCCTATATACCTAGGACTAAGCTTGCCCCGTACGCCGAAACGAATGACGCCACGGTTAGGCGAAATCGTCAGGAATACATGATCGCCGATCGAAAACTCAAGAGGGCACCGATGAGAATCGGCCCAATGGCGCTGGCAATCTTGGGCAAATCAAAGATGATCTCGGACTCTCCTGACCACTTCAATTGTCTGGGCAATCATTTTTGGACCGAGCATCTGCCTCTCCCCAACATCATCCCAGGCTAGCGGGGATCTACACTTTCTACCATACAATGCCTCGAACGGTGCCATCTGGATACTAGCCTGGAAACTGTTGTTGTACGAGAATTCCACCAGGTGCAAGTGATCTTCCCACGAACCACCGAAGTCAAGTGTACAGGACCGCAACATGTCTTCAAGAGTCTGGATCGTGCGCTCCGACTGGCCATCTGTTTGCGGGTGATAGGCTGAACTAAACTGGAGATGAGTCCCCAAACTTTCTTGCAAGCTATGCCAAAAGTGCGACGTAAATCTTGAATCTCGGTCCGAGGAGATACTGACTGGCACTCCGTGCAACCTGACAATCTGCCTGAGGTATATCTCTGCTAACTGAGCCGTCGACTGACCAACTCTAAATAGAAGAAAGTGAGCCACATTCGTGAGCCTGTCAACTATAACCCAAATAGCATCTCTACCAGCTGGGGATCTAGGTAGTCCAGTCACAAAATCTATGGTCACATGCTCCCACTTCCATTCTGGAATCGGTGAGGGATGAAGAAGTCCAGCCGGTCTCTGATGTTCGGCTTTAACTTGTTGGCAAACCAAACACCGAAAGACAAACCGAGCTATCTTCCGCTTTATATCATTCCACCAGAAATGCTGCCGGATATCACGGTACATCTTCGTACTGCCAGGATGAATGGAATATTGAGAACTGTGAGCCTCTGCCATAATTTTCTGTCTGATATCTCCACTGGGTACACAAAGACGATTAACCATGTCGAAGTGTACCATCCTCATGAATGCATAACTCTGGTCTTCTTCCTGCCTCACACTCTGCTCTGAGCCGCTGAAACTTGGAATCTGTTGACTGCGCCATCCGGATCCTCTCGACTATAGTGGACTGAACTTGCATACTGGCCATCAATGCCATACTGGTAGGAAGAACAACTTCAATACCCATCTTCTGAAGATCTGCTAACAGCTCTGGTTGGGCTGTTAGGAAATAAACTCCTGCTCTTCTGCTCAATGCATCTGCTACGACGTTGGCCTTCCCGTGATGATACTACAGGTTGACATCATAATCCACAAGCAGCTCCAGCCATCTCCTCTGACGCATGTTAAGATCTTTCTGAGTGAAAACATACTTCAGGCTCTTGTGGTCGATAAAAATCTCTACCCTATCTCCGTACAAGTAGTGCCTCCACAACTTAAGTGTAAACACTACTGCTGCCAGCTCCAAGTCATGGGTTGGGTAATTCTTCTCATGATCACGAAGTTGTCGTGACGCATAAGCTATTACCTTTCCATGCTGCATCAGAACACATCCTAAACCTCTGCCTGAAGCATCACAGTACACTGAGAATCCTCCGGTCCCATCTGGAAGCGTGAGAATAGGAGCTATTATCAGGCCTCGCTTCAACTGCTCAAAAGAACTCTGACACTCTGCTGTCCAAGCAAACTGCGCATCCTTGTGGGTCAACTGCGTCAATGGCGCTGAAATTCGAGCAAAATCTGAAACAAACTGCCGGTAGTAGCCGGCCAATCCAAGAAAACTATGAACCTCTGCAACTGTGCTGGGCACTGGCCATGACTCAATAGCCACAATCTTCTGGAGATCCACTTCTACTCCTCCTCGAGTGATGATATGACCCAAGTACGAAATGCGATCAAGCCAGAACTCGCATTTACTGAACTTGGCATATAACTGGTGCTTTCTGAGGATCTGAAGAACTATACGGAGATGTTGCTCATGCTCCGCCTCACTCTTGCTGTAGACCAGGATGTCATCCAAGAACACAATCACAAACTGATCCAAGTAAGGCATGAAGATACGATTCATGAGGTCCATGAATACTGTCGGTACATTGGTCGCTCCAAAAGGCATAACAAGGAACTCCCAATGCCCATACCTCGATCTGAAAGCTGTCTTCGGGATGTCCTGCTCTCTGACTCTGATCTGATGATAACCTGAGCATAAATCAATCTTCGAGAATACTGAAGCCCCCTTGAGTTGATCAAACAAGTCATCTATCCTCGGGAGAGGATATCTGTTCTTGATTGTCACTGAATTCAAGGTACGATAATCAACACATAACCTGAACGTACCATCCTTCTTTTTCACAAGAAGCATCGGAGCTCCCCAAGGCGATCCACTAGCAAGAATAAATCCCTTGGTTCTGAGTTCTTCAATCATCTTGTACAAGATCTCCAATTCTGAAGGCGCCATCCTGTAGACTCTCTCTGACACTGGGGCTGTCCCGGGAATCAAGTCTATAGTGAACTCGATCTCCCGCTCCTGAGGCATACCTGGAAGTTCTTCTGGGAAAATATCTGGAAACTCCTCGACTATCCTGGGCAACTGAACTGCTGCTACTGCCATCCGCAATATCGGAGGAGATGACTCAATTTCGCCTCGGGAGAAGGAAAACTCCGGCTCACCTGGAATGCTAAAAATAACCCTGCCGATATGGCAGTCTATTCTAGCATACTGGTTCCTCAACCAATCCATCCCTAAGACCACATCATAATCGGCCATCGGAAACTCTATCAATCTAGCGGGGAACTCCCTACCGCTAACTACGATCCGACACGAGGAAAATACTCTATATACTCCCACAAGTCCGTTACCAGTAAGTATATTAAGCCTTACCGATAATGACTCGGGCTCCAATCCTACCCGTATCGCGAATCATGCAGACATAAAAGAATGTGATACACCAGAATCAAATAAAGCTGAAGCTGGAAATGAGTTAACGAGAATAGTACCTGCTACTACCTCTCCTGGTGCCAATCCTTCCTCCACGATCATCACCATAGCCTGACCATGCCCTCGGGGTGCTGGTCCCCTCTGCTGAAATCCTCGCTGCCTATTCTGACTCGGGATTTGGGCTTGAACATGCTGCTGGGGGTTCTGCTGTTGGAACATCTGGGACTGAGGCGGCAAGGGCCTCGGCAATGGATACTGCTGCTGCTGGACCGGAGCTGGTCCTCTCACCGAAGAGCTAGAAAGGTTGGACGATGATGAACCACCCCTATTCGGTCAGGACCCAACCCTATGGTCTGGTGCTCTACAAGCCAGGCACAATCCTTGCGCCCTGCGACATTCTGCCACCACATGGCCTGGCTTTCCATAATGAGAACATCCCACTGCGGAAGACTGCTTCTGCTTCTGCTGCTGCTGCTGAGGGTACGTCGGGGTGGAATACTGGACCGACGTTACTGAGGCCGCCCGCCTCGGAGCTCCAATAGTCAAGGCCCTGGCTGCCGGGACTGGTGCTGAAGACTGATTCATCTGGCCGTGGGATCTCTTCCGACCTCCGGCCCTATCCATAATCCTCTGGGAGGTATACTCATGCCTCCTAGCTGCTCTCAAGACTGCATCAAAAGTCTGATGCTCAAACTGCTCGACTGCCAACAAGATCTCCAGGTGAAGTCCCTGCTGGAATCGCTGGGCTCGATCATACTCGGTTGCCACCAAAGTAGGAGCAAACCGACTGAGTCTAGAAAACTCGACCGCATATCCGTCGACCGTCCTGCCCATCTGCTTCAGATTGGTGAACCTCGTCTGTAGATCATACCGAGCTACAGCGTCAAAATACTTGGTCTGGAATATCTCTCTGAACACCGCCCAAGCAATAGGGGCCACTAATCCAACGGCCTGCGCCGCCCACCAGCTGCGGGCAAGATCTAACAACTGAAGGCGCACCACGGCTACCTTCTCGTTCTCTGGAGTCCTGGCTGCTTCGAGAATCACTTCAGTGTCCTGAAGCCAAGCATCTGCTGCGATAGCATCTTCACTACCGTCAAAGAAGGGTGGGTTCAAGCGCTTGAAGCTGTTGGCCGCGCTGTTATTCTGATGACCTCCTCTGGTCAAAGCATCCGCCACTGCCTATTGCAAGGCATCTCCACGATGATCTTGAGAAGCTATCAAGGTCCTGACGAGTCCTACCAAAGTGCCGTCATCATGTTCTACAGGTTGAACTGGCAGGACTGGTGGCTCACCGCCAGAAGGCACGACTCTGGAGGCTACTCCGGAATGCTGGGCTTGATCTCCAGGTTGCTGCTGGTCCACGGGAGGTGCTCCGTCTTGCTGATCGGTAGGACCACGAACAATGTCGCTGAAGAAGACGACATAGGGATCAATAAGGCAGGACCAGGACAGATCAATGAGACAAGCATATGATCAGGACAAGATTCTAGGGATTCAGAAGATACGAGCAGAGATCAAGGGCGCATACTGATTGAGACATCTATTCGGTAAACCCTCACATATCTTGATTTACAAGACCTGCATGGGCCACCACTTAAACCATGTCACGCCCCAGAACCAAAATACTGGAGAGCGGGGGCAGACATAGCCAGCTACGTATATAAAATGGATTCCATCTCGCTATACGGTCACAACTGTCTAGATACATGAGGGTTTACTACAAGCCAACAGTCTCCTATGGTTATGAACAAGCCTAGTGTCTCAATCACAAGCAAGTAAGTAAATGTCACAAGATGTATGATCATTAAATATACAATAACAAGGCGTTCCAAATATTACATATTCAGCTGATCATGAAGCTAGTCGTTACAAAATGTTAGGACTAGCAAGAGTTTAGTCATACATGATCAACCCTAGGATCTGTTAATCATGTTACAGCCCGTAGACAGACAGTAAGTAAAGTACAACCGAGCTAACAGGTGCTCGTCGGCTAAACGCCTCAAAAGAATATTTTTACAATAAAGTGGGAGATCAAAAATAAACCCACTCGTTGCCAGGGTTCCGTCTAGTGGCCACCATCTGGCTGGAAGATCGGTAGATCCTCCGGAGCTGTTCCGAAATCTGGCCACACAAAACCAGCTGGGTCAGACCCCAGAAAGAGCAAGTGCCACAAAGGAAGCTTTACTTAGGAACTAAAACCAGCAATCAGCACAAGATATAAATAAAAGTAAGAACTGGAAATAAAGAAAATACATCAGAATGATATACGACGAGATAACCATAGAACTATTCAGATAACCAGGTTACAACCCGTAAACCAAACAAGGACCGGGGTTGTAACCCTTCGTCTGAACAGAATTTGGAATTCTTACCATTTATCGGTAAAATAAATATAGGCATTCAGGTCATGCAGTGATCAGGACAAGACTAGACAGGTTAGACTCCATCCAATCATTGCACGGCCAAGCAAGAATTACGGCTTGATACTTTAACTAACTAGGGTTATCACAAGCCTAATTACTAATAAGATGCAGTGAGAATCTTCCACAGCCACAAGCCCTGCAGTCAATCCAGGTTACCCGGGTTAAAAGATTTAGAGTTAAATTCAGGTGGGTACACCGTCCAGGAAACGAATGTACCCTTAGGTAGCTTGAAGGGTGCAACACATGACAGTGTGCTGGAAATGTGCCCTACTCGACGGCAGGCTACAGATCCCAAGGCGTGCCCAGGTAACGGGATTGCCTGTAGCTGGGAGATCTCTTTATGACTAATGTATTAATCTAGTTATTTAGCCTTAGTCCATTTCAGTAGGTACTCCTGACCGTGGTACTCAGGAGTCCCCTCCTAGACATGATGCAAGACAGGACTGGATTATTTATACAAGCACAATCTCCCACGGTGTCCAGGTTAATTATACAGGTCATGTCATGTCAGGTAGCCGTCGCAACAGCTTATCAAGATATATTATGTCAAGTTTAATGTGTCCAGTTTACTGGTCAGGAGTGCGCCACGACGGGCCATTATCAGGTCATGTCAGGTTTACTTGTCAGGAGTGCACCACTACGGGTCACTATTACGTCATGCTCAATTATCAGTTCCAAACATATCAAATAAATTCATGATTTTCAAGTTCAGGACAAAAGGCATAAGGATATAAAATGGACGTAAAATATCTAATAATAATAATAATAATATAACAAGATAAGGCACAGGAAGTCCATGCGGCTCAGGGGGATGAATTCATGCGGCTCAGAGAATGGATTCAGTCGTATGCGGCCAGTGGTAAGGAAGGGGCATATGCGGCTCAGCCAGAGCACCCCATGCGGCTGGGAAGATATGAGTCCATGCGGCTGGCGAGAAACCAAGCCTATGCGACTGGCGGGAGAATGGATCCTATGCGGCTCAGGAGAAAGGACACATGCAGCTGAAAAGGAGCATGGGGGTTTATGCGGCTTAATTCAGTTAGATCTCATGCAGCCGAGGCTAGAGAAATCTTATGCGGCTGGAAGAACTCCCTATGCCGCTGGGCTCGAGCGAGTCTGATGCGGCTGGGTAGAACTTCCCATGCGGCTGAGCTCAAGCGAGTCTCATGCGGCTGGGAAGAACTCCCCATGCGGCTGAGCTCAAGCGAGTCTCATGCGGCTGGGAAGAACTCCCCATGCGGCTGAGCTCAAGCGAGTCTCATGCGGCTGGGAAGAACTCCCCATGCGGCTGAGCTCAAGCGAGTCTCATGCGGCTGGAAAGGCCATGCGGCCAGAGGCTTGCCGCATGAGAATTCATGCGGTCAAGTACTGCTCTTCTTCTCCACTTGTCCGAGAAGAAGAGCTATGAAATCCATGGCTTCAAAACTTCATAATTCCATCATCCGAAGTCGGAATCCAGACTTCCATAGGTCAAAATGGGGCAGAACAAGATTCTCTACAACGTAGAACCCTCAAAACTCAGAAATAACAGGATTAAGTAGATCAAAACCCAAGAAATCCGAAAATAAAGTAAACTTAGATCTAGAAGAATCTAGCCATGGAAAGTGAAAATGCCAAGTTCTAAAGTAAGTTAAAATGCTGTAAGGAAGAGAATGAAGCAATAAAATTAGAGTTCCTCCATGAAGCAAGTTGCACTTGCCTAGACCTCTCTCTCTCTCTAGTAGGTAAGGAAGTAATGGTGGAGAAGATGATAAATGAAGAGAGAGAAAGGAGAAGGGTTAATAAATGGTAGTAGTGGTGGTAGGTAGGGGGTTCACCCCTTGGTTCATGATGAACCAAGAGCAATCCCAAACCGAACCAAGCCAACCCAAACCTAGAATAAACCAAGCCCAGAAAGGAAATTAAGCAAGGAAATCATGCAATACAAGAATAAATACGTACATGTATTCCAGAAATACGTAATATGAACCACATGCATTACATGTAAGCAAAGACGACATGTGTCAAGAGTGCGCCACGACGGACCACAACAAAGAAATTCACATGGCATAGAATGTGAAGTACAATAGATCCGGGAAGGCATGACAATACATATCATAGCATATAAGAAAGAATCGAAAGAAAAGACATATCATGACATGTGAGAAAGAATAAAAGTGAGTACGTGTGCTAGTGTCAAGTGTACATAGGGTATACAATCATTCTTTAATTATACAAGATCATCAAGAGGAGATCATGTTGTCCTATTTATGTCAAGTTTAAAATTAACAAGCTATCAAGTCGGGTGGTCACAAGTTAGGCCAAGTACAAAAAACACGCAAAGAAGATCAAAAACTATAATTGAAATTTCTAGTTGCATATGAACTCCAATTAAGGTGAAACAAGAAAAGATCTACAACTTTCACGTTTTAAATTTTACAAGATTCTAGCTACAAAATAGCTCAAACAGCCAAAAACAGTCATAAATAGCCATTCGCACACAAGCACGCTACGCACGAGGGCAAAACTGGCCACGGCGCATGGTGCGCGCATGTACGACGCACGGTCTGTGCACTACGCACAATGGCAAAACTGTACACGGCACAAGGTGCGTGCAAGCACGGCGAGCTGGAGCACGACAGAAAATTGTACGAGCGCGCGGTGCGCAAGATGTGCTGCGCCCGTGGGCAAAAATGCCCATGGCGCAAGGAGCACTCAAGCACGGCGCGCGGGCACGCGACAGAAATCGTGCTGGCGTACGGCGCACATGTTGCACTGCGTGCGCGGGCAAAAATGCCCACGACGAAAGGTACCCGTAAGCACGGTGCGTGGGCACGTGGCAGAAAATCGTGCGGACGCGTGGCGCACAAGTTGTGCTGCGCACGCGGGCAAAAATGCCCACGGCTTAAGGTGTGCGCGAAAGAAAATCGCACAGGCGCACGACTCGCGAGATGTACTGCATGCGCAGGCAAAAATGCCCAAGGTGCAAGCACGGCGCGCGGCGAAAACACTGCGCACGGCACTGTTCATCGTTCCGACAACACCAAAAGGTGTGGGGAACCCATGAACACAAAAATGGCATAACTTTCTCATACGAAATCGAAATCAAGCGGTTCAAAAGCCAAAATTGGGTAGAAGAAAATTTCTTACAACATGGATCCATTAGTTTTCAAAAATAATAAAGTATAAGAGATCAAACCCAAGGAAAACAAGAAAGGTTATAAACTTAGATCTACAAAAATGTAAGCATTAAAACCGAAAACTCCAAGTTCTAAAGAGGCTTAGAATCATGCAAGGAAGAGAATAGAACAAACAAAATAGCAAAATAATAATGTTCAAGATTTGGCAAGATGTACTTGCTTAGGTTGGGGGAGGAGTAAATGAAGAAGAAGATGAGGAACTAAATGAGAAGTAATAAAAAGAGATAGAGAGAAATTGGTTTTTATACAAAACTCTTCTCATCTAAAACCAACCCAAACCAAGCCAAGCAAAGCCAAGCCAAGTTGAACCAAACCAAATTAAACCAAGTCAAGATTAAACCAAGTCAAGGCTAAGAAAGATAAGTCAAAATATGGGTCACTTGACAACTGTTAGAAATCCGTACACGTATACTGAGAATATGTATAACGGAAAAAGGGAGTGACATACATGCCGTTGGTATATACTGGCGGTATGTCGGTCAAGGAGAAAATTTATAAGTTGAATTTTTTTTTAAAGCACTCCGAAAACTAAGAAAACACGAAATACAGTACAAAAATATGTATCCCTATATAAATACCGATACAGTGAGACGAGTCTCACAACTCTCCCATCCTTAGAAAAATTTCGTTCTTGGAATTTTGTAAAGCTAGTCGAGCATGATAACCAAAACAAAACTCAAGAAAATACAACTAACTCAATAAAACAAAGCATGGCATATAAGTAAATAAAGACAACAGTAATATAAATAAATGCGTAAGCAATAAATAAAGGCAATAGTAAGATAAATAAATGCGTAAGCAATAACACAAGCACAATCAAGAAGGGCTGGAGGCATATGAATAAATATGTCTCCTGAGTCAGTTGAGTAGGGACCCGCCCTCGCTAGCCTACGCTGACTCCCAAAATAGATAGGGGTTAAGTCTCAAAGTAAGTCGGTACCAATGACTTAGTCTAAGACATGACTCTACCTAGGACGTATCTTCATAGTCGAGACACGTGATAGATATCATGCATCTCAAGATACGGAGACAGAAGAATGGAATGAGAAACTCTCATTTACTCACCGAATAAATCAAGATGACCGTTGTACTCCTGATATTGGAAGAATACAAGGCCGCCGACAAGAACCCAAGATATACTGCCACTGCCTCGCCTGCTACTGAAGGATGAATCAAAAGGACATAACTGAAGGAAGACCATAAAGATGGTACCTGAGAATCCCTAGGTACTACCCTCATGCTGATACTAGAGCTGCCCCTGAGACTGCGCATACAACTGTGCTTTGCGCTGCCTGACCCTCTGAGCTCGCGATGGCGAAGGATATTATGCCAATGGCTGAACATCTACTATTGGCCCTAACTGCTCTTCTACTGCTAGGGGTGACAACTAAGGCGACTGAAAGGACTGAGATGGTATATCTGGTATAGCTGGTTGTCCTCGAGAAGTTGGATAGGGACAAGTGCTAACTAAATGGTCCTCCACTCCATAGCAAAAGTATCGCCTATTGGCCGCCCAACAAACTGATCTGACATGCCCTATCTTGCCACAATAGGTACATATTTTTTGTTCTGGCTGATACTGCTAGTCTCTTTGCCTCTGAGCCTGGGCCTGCATATACTGTTGAGGCCTCTCCTGCTGGAATGCTTGGGACTGCGTCGATAAAGGCCTCTGAGCTTGCTTCTGCTGAACTAGTATTAATACCCCGAACTGGACAACTACAGGCTGGAATGGTGAAGATCCAGCTAAACTCCTCCGGGGACAAATCCCTATAATGTGGTCTGGTGATCCGTATGACAAACATAGAAAGTTGGTCCTTCGACAAGTAAGATGAGTGTGCCCTCCCTTCTACAGAAGGAACATATGGCTGGCAACTCCTGGTGCTGGTATGGATGTTGGTATGCTGGTACCGGTGAGGGATGTCGAGGTAAAAAGCCTGACACGGGTGCATGGTACCTCTTACGACCCTTAGTTCTGAATGTGGTCCTCCTGGCTATATGCTCATGCTCTCATACAACCTCTACAGTAGGTCGGGCTCGATATGCTGACTGACTAGATGACTGGTACTGCCTGGCTCCAATCTGCACTCTTTCTGGCTGTAAGTCCTCGGCTTGAAATATCTTTGGTATTCTTTACCCACTACGGTCTATCAACATCTGGATACTCTGCTGGAGAACGAGATCTCATTGTTGTTGTGACTCTATTATCTCCTTCATGATCCCTAGGAATGCATGCACATCAGGATGATCTGATACTACCTCTGCTCAGACTGTTGACTGTACTGGTGATACAGGATGCCCTGACTCTAGCGATGCCTCGTTTGGATGATGATCTATTATTGGTACTGACTGATAAAACTCTGGCTGAACTGGAAATACTGATTATACGGGCACAACTGGCTGATCGAGATGGACAAACATCATTGCCCTCGGGTCGACTCTCGACCCTGCTCTTGGATGCTGAGACCGATTCCCCAAAACTGGCCTAACCGAAGATTGCTGACCTGCCATTGGAAGAACCCAAACATGATAATCGAAAGGATTAAGGATAGTGCCCCTGAAAGTTAAAGGACACAAGGATCAAATCGAGGGACATAAAAGTTCAATGATCAAGGCAGATATCAGGTAAAATAATCAGAAATATAGAATAATATGAAGGATATCAATAAAAGAAAATTGTGACTGAGATATCTAAGCATCAGTAACCCCATATATCTGATAAATCAGACTTGCATGGGCCACCACTAAAACCTATATCACGCCCCAGAACCAAAATACTAGCAAGTAGGGACGGACCATGCCAGCTACGTAATACAAAAGTACTTCAGTACTCTAAAATAATGTATAAGTTGTCAAGACATGGGGGTTACTACTACAAGCCAACAGTCAATCCTAGGTCGAACAATCCTAGGTATCTCAATCATAGGCAAATATATAAAGTACAAGAAGTATGATCATCAGACATAAAATAGTAAAGTGTCCCAAACTATATATACATGGATGATGATGAAGCTAGTAATACAAAGTGAAGAACTAGCAAGAGTAATAGTCATACATGATAAGGTCTAGCAATAGTCTAGAATACCCAAGCCAGAACAGCCCTCGACTCGGTCAAACCCATGATCAATCGTACACCGAAACATACGGCTAAGTCAGTCTCCACGAGCAGTCGTGCATCGAAGCATGCGGCCATGTCAACACCACGATCAACCCAAGATCACACAGTTTGCATGTGCCTATACCCTATGCGCCTAAAGAAAAACCATGCGCCCACATGAAAACCAGTATATTTTCTCATGTGGGTGCATAACATCATTCCAGCACAGAAATGACTATAAAAAGGGGTCTCATACCTCTTCAAAGCACAGAACGGAGAGCATTTTCAAGAACCAAATTGCTGTACTTCTTGCCAGTGAACCGAGAGTTAGCAATTTTCTTAGGTTTTCTTTCACTTTTGTAATAGGAGTGTCAACGGAGTAAAGGAGCAACTGCCGCTCGATCTCCGTCGTCCCATTCCCCAGAATTCTTTTTGTACTCGGGGATCCTCAGCGCAGGATCTCTCAGGCATACTCGATTTGTGGTGCCTTGCGCCAATAAGAAAAGACAACATTTTTTTGTCCACAAAAATGGCGACTCTGCTGGGGACTACCTTTTCCTCTAACGAGAAGGTAGTAACGCAATCCGATACCGACAAAGTAGGGAGCACTCAGAAGATGTTGATCGTAAAGTTCGATCAGCAGGCGTTCGAAGAGATGCTCTCGAGGGACGACTCTACTCCCTCAAAATCAGTAAAACCAAACAAGTCTCGCAAGACTTGGCTTCTGAAGGCTCGCGGTGCATATCCTACCAGTGTCATAGAAGATATGCAACCAAAGGACTCTGTTATGTAGGCGCATAGCTCTGCCACAAAAGCTCCACAAATAAAAAAGGCTCATGCCATTCCGGGCTCTACTATCCCAGCGACTTCTCTCTTGTGCAACCAACAACTGAGTGTTCAACGCTCGAGACTTGGCAAAGAAAAATACTACGATGCCAAGAATTGAAGTGTTCAACACTATGGGCAAACTCAGCGAGGCTCATAAATGTAGGAGGTGAAGCTGGAAGAAAATAGTACTGTTTCACCAAGCATGCGCCCAAAGCTATGCCACCAAAAGGGTGTGTGGGCGCATAACTTTAGCCAGAAGACTTCTGTCTTCGACAAATTATGCATCCAGGGTCATGCGCCCAATCTCTACTGACCCATACTATGTGCCCACATCGAGGAAGCTTAGGCATGCTAACAAGACCTCTGGGAAGCATGTGCCCAAAGGCAGACTCCAGGGTCTATGCGCCCACAGCAAAAAGACAGGCACAACGCGTATAGCACGGGGCTGTTTTCAAGGTCATCACAGAACTTGGGTGTGGGGGTTGCCCCTGCACATAAACTATGTCCGGATGTACCAACTCTCCTTACAAACCCATATGCAAAGCTCGACGATGCATTTTACATGGGTTTTAAGGTAAAACTCTCTTCCGCTGACTTACGCGACATGATAAATCATAAACGTAAAGCCATGAAGGATACAACAATTCATGGTGTACATCTGTGCACCAGTATTGACATCAACTGTTGCTGCTCCAAAGCAACAAGAGTGCCTCAGAGATAATCCGTGTTCCGACGGCTGCATTTCTCTTACGACGAAAAGTTGCTGTGTGTCTCATCCAACATGGCTTCATGGGGTCCCCCTTAAGGAAGCCCCAATCAAAGATGGTGGACCACGAACCCAACTTTCTCTTTCAGTTCTGTGAACAGGAGAAGAAGAAGTCTGCCAACAGATAGCCAGCAGGCTGTCACATTTGAAGGAGTCTATATGGGTACTCGGTCGAGGATGAGATTCCGTATAGATGACGAGGACTCCCAAGCTGAAGGTGATGATCCTTCAGCTGGGGATAGTATTCCCTCAGAATCTGAAGCAGATGACCTTCATACCGGGGGTAGCCTTTCAGATGACAATGATCTCTCTGAGTCTGACGGTGACTATCTACCTCCCCTACCTGAAGACGAGAGACTTTTTAACTCAGAGACAGACAGTATCAGCACTAGTTGTACTGTCTTCTCTGTCCGTCCTCGTAAGTTATCTATATACATGGCGGATAAAAAAAGACCTAAAGAAGCAGTGGTCAGACCAACAAATGGCTAGAGGGTCTTGAAACAATATTTGTCAAGATCACTGATATGCTTACCAGTATCATGGCGGTCCAAGCTGCTGGGGCTGTTCCTCTACCTCAACAAAACGTATCAGTGTACGTTAGTCTGGCTCATAGCAACAACCCTTCTTCACTACAGAAGGAGTATCATTCCGTTGTGCCTCCTCCAAGTCTTGCAAATGCTGGGGGTGGTCCTTCACCAACAATGCCTGACAACCGTACAATAGCCGTTTCTTAACACCTGCTCAATCAACAGGATGTAATTGGTTCTTTTGTTGCCCGTCTCGACACCATCTCACACAAAGATGAGCTTCAGAAGATGGGGATATCTCAACCCTATCCTCCTGAATGGGAGAATGCTACTTGCCCTCATAACTACAAGCCACTAACGCTAAATTCATTTGACGAGATGACTTCTCCTCATCAACACATGACATACTTCAACACGCAGACTCTACACTTACCCAGGGACGATCCGTTCTTGTCAAAGCTGTTTATTAGCACCTTGCAGGGGGTAGCTTTTGAATGGTTTTGCAGTCTGTCTGACGGTTGTATCAATTCTTTTAAAGACTTGAAGAGGTTATTCCTCAACAGATTTTATGAGAGTGGCATGTATGTTAGTATGTCCACCCTCATCGAGACCAAGCAAAAGAGGACTGAGTCTGTCATTGCTTTCATCAAATACTTCAGGCGACTAACATTGAAGATGCCCTTCGGTATACCAGACTCAGAACTTATGGATACTTGTCGACATAACTACCTTCCTACAGTGAAGTTCTGTCTAGGTATACATAAGTATGATACATGGCCCACTTTTATTGGGGCTGCTGATGCTGCTGAAAATGTCGTCCCTAATCTATAATTACTGGGATAAAAATACCCAAATCTGAAGACAAAGGCAAGCACCCTTAAGCTATCCCTGTCCGCGGGGGTAAAGGGAAAGAAGTCTTGAAGGTCGACACTTCCAAGGGAGCTTCCAATTCTCAGGGTGCCTCTGATAAACCTAAGGAGACTTTCTCCTTTGAAGAAGACGATGTTATTACTACTTTTTTCATATTGACGAAGGGTAATAAACTGACATTGCCTCCACCATGACATCCTGCGGAGGCGAACCAACTCAACGATCCCAAGTACTATCTTTATCATCAGTACATGCACCACTCTACCAAGGATTACATCATCCTGAATAAAATGATACAACAGCTTATCGACAGCCAAGTGATCAACCTCGAAGCTGAAGACAAGGTCGTATCTTGTAACTGATCTCTCTTCAATTTCCTACAGAAGTCCCAGACGGCGTAGTCCCGATCCCTAAGGCAATAATGGAAGTCGTCAACCTGTTGCCAGCTCACAACTCAACCTTGGTACCATTCACGACTGAACGTGGTGAGATCATGTGGATCCATCCGGACCTTGTGTAAGAAATGACATAGGGGGTGGTATCTCCTAAAGTAAAGAGGGGCAAGAAATATAAATCATGTCATATGGTGTCTGTCACTCCCCGATCCTGGAATACGCATTTTAATACGTAAACCGATAAATTGTATTTATTTTGTATTTATACGATATTTATATGCTGTATTTCTTTATGCATTTCCTAAAAATATTCGACAAAATATTGTTTTGTAATTTATTTTCTGCATTTGGGCCTACAGTTTTGGCTCATTTGGGTAACCTATTCTTGGTTCACCAATGGTTCATCATGAACCCATGGGTTCAAGATTCTATATATAATAACTTAACTCATTCTTTCTCCTGTCATTTATTTCCTCTCATTTACTTTCCTCCACCAACCAAGGCAAGTACCAACTTGCTCAAGAGAGGGATCCATAAATGTTGTTGATGTTTTCTTACAAAATTATTTGTCAAAATATGTTCTTCTCCTCATTCTATACTAGTTTAGAACTTAAAATTTTCCATTTTGAAGCTTTAATTTTTGTAGATCTAAGTTTTAACCATTTTTGGATCTTCTTGGTTTTGATCTAGCAAACTCCATTATTTTCAAGTTTTGATGGTTCTATGTTGTAGAGAATTTTGTTCTACCCAATTTTAACCTTTGAAAAGTTGGATTTCGACTTATTTTGACCAAGTTATGGACTTTTGAAGCTTTGGGTTCAAACCATAGAGTTCTTGCTGTTTTGGAGAAGACAGTGAACAGTGCGCACGAGCTTTTTAGCTTGCACCACTGAGCTGCGCGCGCTCTTCAGCACAGCGCAGTCTGCCCCATACACTGCCTTTTGGAAGCATATGTCTTGCATACGCTGCCTTAATGAGGAGTCGTATGGACCTCATACGCTGCCTTGAAGAGGAGTCGTATGGACCTCATACGCTGCCTTTTGGAAGCGTATGTCTTGCATACGCTGACTTGGGTGACAAGGAGTCCTATGGACCTCATACGCTGCCTTTTGGAAGCGTATGTCTTGCATACGCTGACTGAGCATACGCCGACCTGAGCGTACGCCGACCTGAGCGTATGCTGACTGAGCGTACGTCGACCTAAGCGTACGCCGACCTGAGCGTAGGCTGACCTGAGCGTTGGCTGACCTGAGCGTAGGCTGACCTGAACGTAGGCTGACCGGAGCGTAGGCTAACCTGAGCGTAGCCTGACTTGAGCGCGCTCTGACCTGGACTCCCCTATACCGTATATTTTTATATGTATACATTATGTTGTATATATATATATGTAAATGTTTGTGTATGCTATATATCCTTACGCCTTTTGTCCTGAGCATGATATGAGCACTAATGTGCCTCCGGTGAACAAAGTGTTCCTACCTGATACTTGTACCTGAATGTCCTAGTTCTCCTTCATGCTCGACAAATGGCTCATAACTCCACATGGCATATTTGCAATGATGCATTACACCAAGGAGGGTAGAACATGTTGACATACTGATTAACATGGATCCTCTTTTGGGGTACTCGTACTTGAGTACGACATTTAGGAGGATAATCATGCAGGCCATAGCATGTGAGTCCAAGATTTCACCTAGGGTTAAACTAGGCAACTAAATATACTAGATGCATGGGGAGGGCAGAATCCCGAGATCGTGTTACACCAGCCGCCTTGAGATATTGTCTTGACGCGCCGGCTGGTCTCCACGGATATTGTGTCATCTGCAACGAGCGGATGACTGTATCTGATTAATTCCTGCTATATATTATATGTCTTGGCAAGGTGGCCTTACGAGGGACCTGTGCTCAATGACACCTGTCTACGCGAACCCCTGGGTTGGCTAGCCTTGCTGGAAAGGTACGATCTGAGGATTTTGAAATAACATGATGCGAGGATAACCTCGTCCCACTAGAAACTCGTAGACTTGATTGGCCGCAAAAACGACTTACGTGTATCTTATTACCTTCCGTGAATAACTGAGGGAAGCGGACTGTCATGGTACGTGATCCAACCCATGTTCTTGTTTGATTGTTGGGTTGGTTATCGTACTATGACAGGCTGTGGACCGAAGTTATGAATGAAAGACTTATTCTGGTTGTGAAGTGCTACTTCTGTGAATGACTGAGGAACATGGTCTATCATGGTACATGATCCAACCCATGTTCTTGTTTGATTGTTGGGTTGGTTATTGTGCTGCGATAGGCTATCGACCGAAGTCACGATCAGAAGATTTTATTGTTTATACCTTTTAACTTATGTGAAAGTTATAGAGTACGATACGTCCCGACTCCATGCGGCACCTTTTGTCCTTGTTTGGTTATAAGGGTGCCATATGGGTTCGAGGATGTTGCGCTACCCTATAATAGTTGCATAAGTATTACTATTATCAATCATTCTATTATCTGGGTTTTTAATCTTAACTCTTGTGCCCCTTTGGCGGTACTTGCTATTCGGGGCTGACCCTGCTGGTTTTGTTTGGCCAGATCTCGTAGCAGAGCCAGAGGACACAATCTTCCTTCCTGACATCCATGGTGCATACTAGGAGCATGGCGGTTCGGGGACTCGAGTGGGTTTCTTATCCACCATTCCTGCTTATATTTTGTGCGGCATTTAGCCACCGGCACCTGTTAGCCGGATTACTTGATATTTTGTGTCAGTACATAATTGTAATTAAACAGACTGCAGCTGTGTATAATTTTGTACTCCTGACTCTCTGAGATAGCTAAATTATAAAGCTAGTCTCTCATGATCATTTTGATGAAGCGTCGGGGACGCCTTACTGCTTTATCTTTAATGTTCATTTATTTGCTGATGTGATTTGATTGATTGAGACATAGAACTCTGTGGGACCATAGGAGACTTGATTGTAGCATGTACCCCCTAGTCTCTCGACAGCCATGATCGCCGTATGACGTTACGTACCTCATATGGAGTAGCTGGCCTAGTCCGTCTCCGTATTTCGGTACTGGGGCGTGACAAGGTTTTAGTGGTGGCCCATGCAGGTCTGTTTTTCAGACTTGTGGGGTATTGCGAATTATTAGGAGTCTCAATCAAAACTTGTTCCCCTTGAAATTCTGTTTCGAATTCTCTGTCCTTGTCTTGATCTCTAACCTGACTTGCATCCTTAAAATCTTCCTCGTTCGGACTTGATAATCTTATATCTTTCTCTATAGGGGTGCTTCATTCTCAGTAGCGGGTGAGGCCCAAGAGGAAGAGCAGCGAGAGCATGGCTCGACTGGGCACCAGCAGGGGAGAGAACCTTCCCCAGGGCGGACACGAGCAGAAATGGAACCAGAGGCAGTGCAGCCGCAGGTTATTGAAACTCTTGCAGCACCAGCAGCAATGGCAGTACCAGATGCCGTAGCACTCCTGGAGGTCATCCGGGGGATTCTTGTCACTCACCAATAGCAACAGACTCAGCAGCAGGAGCAGAACGTGTTGCTGAACCAAGGGATTCAGTTAGCTCTTAAGAGGAGTGTCGGGGTTGACTCGGGAGCATCAGGAAGGTTCCATCGCTTGACTCGAGGTATTTTGACGGCACGGAGGATGCCATCACTGCGGATGCATGGATTCAGGACATCGAAGCCATTCTTGTGGCAGCCAAGGTTCCAGATGATGAGAAGGTTGATCAGGTCAAATTAGTACTTCAGGATCTTGCCCGCGACTGGTGGGCATCAGAAGAAGTTGGTATAAGATGCCCTGTTCGTTGGACCACCTTCAGTGAAAGATTCAAGGCCAAGTATTTTGGCGTAATAGCTCGATATGAGCTCCAGCAGAAGTTTATTAGTCTCAAGCAAGCAGGCAAGACCGTAGATGGGTATGCAACAGAGTTCTGCAGATTGTGCCGTTTCGTACAAGCAATGGTGGCAACGGAGCCAGAGAAAGCTATGAGGTTCTAGCAGGGACTTTATTTGGAACTATTACAGCTTGTGGAGGGACACGACTACCAGACGTTTGACGCTGTTTTGACGGCCGCTCGGAGGCACGAGCTTACCCAGCAGAGGTTGGCATCGAGGACAGGAGGTCAGAAGAGATCTCATTTCCAGGTTAGGGGAGGAGTAATGCAGCGAACATCGGTACCAGTACTCGGTGTACATATTTATGATGCAAGAGCGCCACGAAGGACGGCCGTGTCAACTACTACAGCGCCAGTTTGGCATCAGCAGTCGAGGAACCAACAGCAGCGTCAGGGAGCACCCCAGGGCTGTACATTCTGTGGAAAGACAGGGCACACGAGGGAGGTGTACCGGTCAGCGAATGGCTTATGCTTGAGGTGTGGTAGTTCAGACCACCGTATTTCTACTTGTCCTGTGATGCAGAGGCCAGGAGGGCCAGCTTAGCAGTTTCCAGCGTTGCCAGCTCCGGTGGCAACCTCGAGTGGAGGGCCAGTATTAGCAGTGAGGCCCCTAGCCCAGCGTCTACCAACGCAGGCTCAGATGTTCCGCTAAGCACAGGAAGCCGAAGGCCCTCAGAGGCAGCAACAACATGGTCGAGGAAGGCCGTAACAAGGGGCTCCGCGGGGCCAGGGCCAGGCTCTCACATTATCTTTGGGAGAGGCTCTAGCGTCTAGTAACGTGGTGGCAGGTAAAATTCTCATCACCTCATTTCCCGCTGTAGCATTATTTGATTCAGGCGCTACTCATTCATTCATCTCTGCACAATATGCTACACGGATTGGATTAGAGTTTGAGGCATTGCCGGAGAGGATGGATATACTCACCGGCAATGGGCTCGTAGAAGTTAGCAGAGTACGCTTTTTATGTCCGGTAGAGGTGTGTGGACATTTACTGCCTGCATCATTGATTGAATTCCCTATAGAGAATATCGATGTTGTTCTTGGCATGGACTGGTTGAGAGACAGTCATGCGACAATTGATTATAGAGGAGGTAGGGTCATATTCAGTGTTCCTGGGATGGAACAGTTCATCTTTACTCGAACCTTGAAGAATCAGGCTGGAGGCGTCCTCTCAGCAGCAGTTTTAGAGCCAGGACAGATTCCGAGAGTGGTCGAAGATTTTCTCGATGTCTTCCCTGATGAGCTCCCAGGGATACCCCCAGTCAGAGAGGTAGAATTTAGCATTGAGTTGAACCCTGGAACGAGGCCTATTGCAGACAGAGTTTACAGAATGTCACCGTCAGAACAGGATAAGTTGTATCAACATGAGGAAGAGTTAAAGTCTAAGGGATTCATCCGAGACAGTAAATCGCCCTGGGCCGCGCCAGTGATTCTAGTTCCCAAGAAGGATGGGTTGACGAGGATGTGCAACGACTACCGCAAGCTGAATGCAGTAACAGTAAAGAATAAGTACCCACTACCAAGAATTGATGACCTGTTTGACCATTTGTGTAAGGCCAGCGTCTTTTCCAAGATCGATCTTCGGTCGGGATACTATCAAGTAAGAGTCCAGGAGCAAGACATACCGAAGACAGCATTCAGATCTAGATATGGGCATTATAAGTTTTTAGTAATGCCCTTTGGACTAACCAACGCCCCTGCAGTATTCATGGATTTAATGAACCGCATCTTTCTGCCGTATTTGGATAAATTTATGGTGGTGTTCCTAGATGATATCCTTGTCTATTCCAGCAGTGAAGAGGAGCATGAGAAATATCTTAGGACTGTCTTGAAGACATTGAGGGAGCATCAACTTTATACGAAGCTCGATAAGTGCGAATTCTGGTTAGACCATATTTCGTTCCTGGGACATATAATTTCTGGAGTAGGAGTGTCAGTGGATCCGGAGAAGATTGAGGCCGTTGAGCATTGGCCGATCCCGAGAACGGTTGCAGAAGTGCAAAGTTTCTTAGGATTAGCTGGTTACTACAGAAGGTTCGTGGCGGACTTTGCCAGGATCTCTGCACCCTTAACGCGTTTGACGCACAAGGACGTAGAGTTTGTTTGGTCAGCTAGCTGTCAGGCATCGTTTGAAGAATTGAAGAAGAGATTGATCTCAGCCCCGATCTTGACGCTTCCAGTAGGAGCGGGAGGCTTTACAGTATATTGTGACGCATCAGGAAAGGGTCTTGGATGTGTATTGATGCAGCATGGAAAGGTGATAGCATATGCGTCTCGGCAGCTTCGAGACCATGAGAAGAATTATCCGACTCACGATTTGGAGTTAGCAGCTGTGGTATTTTCACTCAAGTTGTGGAGGCATTATTTATACGGGGATCGGGTAGAGATCTATACTGATCATAAGAGTTTGAAATACGTGTTCACGCAGCGAGATTTGAACATGAGGTAAAGAAGATGGTTAGAACTGCTGAAGGATTTTGATTTATATCTTCAGTATCCTCCAGGCAAGGCGAATATAGTTGCAGATGCACTGAGTAGGAGAGACAGTACCTTATTCTTGACCTCGCAGAAGCATATTCTAGAAGACCTTCAGAGTATAGGAATTGAAGTAGTTTTGCCAAGGGATATAGGAAGAATGACCAGTATGCAGATTCAGTCAACCTTAGTAGAGAGGATAAGGGCAGCACAAGCAGGAGATCCAAAGATTCATTAGTTGCGGTCAGAGTGTGAATCAGGCCGTAGGAAGGAGTTAGTGATTCATGAAGATGGTACGCTCATGTTTGGAAACAGACTCTGTGTACCGAGTGGAGACCTTCGGCAAGAAGTTATGTCCGAAGCTCATAGTTCTATTTACTCCATTCATCCAGGAGGAACGAAGATGTATCGAGATATCAGGCAGTTCTTTTGGTGGAATGGCATGAAAAGAGAGATAGCGAGATTTGTATCCAAGTGTCTGGTATGTCAGCAGGTGAAAGCCGAGTAGCAGAGACCAGCAGGGTTACTACAGCCGCTTCCTATCCCAGAGTGGAAATGGAAGCACATCACGATGGATTTTGTGACCGATTTACCTAGATCCCCGGCTGGCAAGAATGCAGTCTGGGTAATAGTAGATCGACTCATGAAGGTCGCTCATTTCCTTCCCTTCTGAGTTGGACAGACTACTGAACAGCTAGCAGAAATGTATATGAAGCAGATAGTAAAGCAGCACGATGTTCCAGTTAGTATAGTATCAGATTGGGATACGCAGTTTACTTCCCATTTTTGGCGGAGCTTACACCAAAGTTTGGGAACCAAGTTAAGATTCAGTACTGCTTATCATCCACAAACTGATGGACAATCAGAAAGAACCATTCAGACATTAGAAGATATGCTACGGGCGTGTACCTTAGATTTTGGCGGATCTTGGGAGGATCACCTTCATCTAGTGGAGTTCTCCTATAGCAACAGCTATCAGGCTAGCTTTCAGATGGCCCCGTTCGAAGCATTTTACGGAAGGAAGTACAGGTCCCCTTTGGCATGGGACGACGTCGGAGAACGAAAGTTGTTGGGGCCAGAGATGATCACGCAGACTGTGGAGATAGTTAAGTTGGTCAGAGAGCGCCTTCGAGTTGTACAGGACCGACATCTTCACTGGGCAGATCAGCATCGTAGGCCTCTAGAGTTTAGAGTCGGCGACCAAGTGTTTCTGTGGATTTTGCCTACTCGGGGTATCATCAGATTTGGAACCCGAGGAAAGCTTAGTCCAAGATACGTTGGTCCTTTTAAGATTATCGCTCGGGTAGCCGATGTGGCTTATCGACTTGCCCTTCTGCCTTCGTTAACTGGCATACATGATGTGTTTCATGTGTCACAATTACGTAGGTATGTCCCGGATCCGAGTCATGTCCTCGATCATTCTGAGTTAGTCGTTGGTACCGACCTAACTTACGAGGAACAACCCGTGTCTATTTTGGACCGGCGAGAGAAGGTACTCAAGAATCGGACGATAAGCCTTGTCCGTGTTTCTTGGAACCATTACTCTTCGGGAGAGTCAACTTGGGAGCGCGAGGACGAGATCAGATCTCGGTATCCGTATTTGTTTGACTAATAAGGTATATTTTTTTATGCCTTATTGACACGATTCCATGCTTATCTGCACCTACTTGTTTTGCACTTTGTGATGTATGATAATAACTGCTATGATAGTTAACTTGTATATGATTGTGCCTTGCTTGCCCTGATTTCACTATCCTGTCTTGGCTGGAATTTCGAGGACGGAATTTTTCTAAGAAGGGTAGAGATGTCACTCCCCGATCCTGGAATACGCATTTTAATACGTAAACCGATAAATTGTATTTACTTTGTATTTATACGATATTTATATGCTGTATTTCTTCATGCATTTCCCAAAAATATTCGACAAAATATTGTTTCATAATTTATTCTCTGCATTTGGGCCTACAGTTTTGGCTCATTTGGGTAACCTATTCTTGGTTCACCAATGGTTCATCATGAACCCATGGGTTCAAGATTCTATATATAATAACTCAACTCATTCTCTCTCCTCTCATTTATTTTCTCTCATTTACTTTCCTCCACCAACCAAGGCAAGTACCAACTTGCTCAAGAGAGGGATCCATAAATGTTGTTGATGTTTTTTTATAAAATTATTTGTCAAAATATGTTCTTCTCCTCATTCTATACTAGTTTAGAACTTGAAATTTTCTATTTTGAAGCTTTAATTTTTGTAGATCTAAGTTTTAACCATTTTCGGATCTTCTTGGTTTTGATCTAGCAAACTCTATTATTTTTAAGTTTTGATGGTTCCATGTTGTAGAGAATTTTGTTCTACCCAATTTTGACCTTTGAAAAGTTGAATTTGGACTTATTTTGACCAAGTTATGGACTTTTGAAGCTTTGGGTTCAAACCATGGAGTTCTTGCTGTTTTGGAGAAGACAGTGAACAGTGCGCGCGAGCTTTTTAGCTTGCGCCACTGAGCTGCGCGCGCTCTTTAGCGCAGCACAGTCTGCCCCATACGCTGCCTTTTGGAAGCGTATGTCTTGCATACGCTGCCTTGATGAGGAGTCGTATGGACCTCATACGCTGCCTTGAAGAGAAGTCGTATGGACATCATACGCTACCTTTTGGAAGCGTATGTCTTGCATACGCTGACTTGGGTGACAAGGAGTCGTATGGACCTCATACGCTGCCTTTTGGAAGCGTATGTCTTGCATACGCTGACTGAGCGTACGCCGACCTGAGCGTACGCCGACCTGAGCGTATGCTGACTGAGCGTACGCCGACCTGAGCGTACGCCGACCTGAGCGTAGGGTGACCTGAGCGTAGGCTGACCTGAGCGTGGGCTGACCTGAGCGTAGGCTGACCTGAGCGTAGGCTAACTTGAGCGTAGCCTGACTTGAGCGCGCTCTTACCTGGACTCCCCTATACCTTATATTTTTATATGTATATATTATGTTGTATATATATATGTAAATGTTTGTGTATGCTATATATCCTTACGCCTTTTCTCCTGAGCATGATATGAGCACGAATGTGCCCCCGGTGAACAAAGTGTTCCTACCTGATACTTGTACCTGAATGTCCCAGTTCTCCTTCATGCTCGACAAATGACTCGTAACTCCACGTGGCATATTTGCAATGATGCATTACACCAAGGAGGGTTGAACATGTTGACATACTGATTAACATGGATCCTCTTTTGGGGTACTCGTACTTGAGTACGACATTTAGGAGGATAATCATGCAGGCCACAGCATGTGAGTCCAAGATTTCACCTAGGGTTAAACTAGGCAACTAAATATACTAGATGCATGGGGATGGCAGAATCCTGAGATTGTGTTACACCAGCCGCCTTGAGATATTGTCTTGACGCACCGGCTGGTCTCCACGGATACTGTGTCATCCGCAACGAGCGGATGACTGTATCCGATTAATTCCTGCTATATATTATATGTCTTGGCAAGGTGGCCTTACGAGGGACCTGTGCTCAATGACACCTGTCTACGCGAACCCCTGGGTTGGCTAGCCTTGCTGGAAAGGTATGATCTGAGGATTTTGAAATAACATGATGCGAGAATAACCTTGTCCCACTAGAAACTCGTAGACTTGATTGGCTGCGAAAACGACTTGCGTGTATCTTATTACCTTCCGTGAATAACTGAGGGAAGCAGACTGTCATGGTACGTGATCCAACCCATGTTCTTGTTTGATTGTTGGATTGGTTATCGTACTATGACAGGCTGTGGACCGAAGTTATGAACGGAAGTCTTATTCTGGTTGTGAAGTGCTACTTCTGTGAATGACTGAGGAACATGGTCTATCATGGTACATGATCCAACCCATGTTCATGTTTGATTGTTGGGTTGGTTATTGTGCTGCGATAGGCTATCGACCGAAGTCACGATCAGGAGATTTTATTGTTTATACCTTTTAACTTATGTGAAAGTTATAGAGTACGACACGTCCCGACTCCATGCGGCACCTTTTGTCCTTATTTGGTTGTAAGGGTACCATATGGGTTCGAGGATGTTGCGCTACCCTATAATAGTTGCATAAGTATTACTATTATCACTCATTCTATTATCTGGGTTTTTAATCTTAACTCTTGTGCCCCTTTGGCGGTACTTACTATTCGGGGCTGACCCCGCTGGTTTTGTTTGGCGAGATCTCGTAGCAGAGCCAGAGGACACGATCTTCCTTCCTGACATCCATGGTGCATACTAGGAGCATGGCGGTTCGGGGACTCGAGTGGATTTCTTCTCCACCACTCCTGCTTATATTTTGTGCGGCATTTAGCCACCGGCACCTGTTAGCCGGATTACTTGATATTTTGTGTCAGTATATAATTGTAATTAAACAGACTGCAGCTGTGTATAATTTTGTACTCCTGACTCTCTGAGATAGCTAAATTATAAAGCTAGTCTCTCATGATCATTTTGATGAAGCGTCAGGGACGCCTTACTGCTTTATCTTTAATGTTCATTTATTTGCTGATGTGATTTGATTGATTGAGACATAGAACTCTGTGGGACCATAGGAGACTTGATTGTAGCATGTACCCCCTAGTCTCTCGACAGCCACGATCGCTGTATGACGTTACGTACCTCGTATGGAGTAGCTGGCCTAGTCCGTCTCCGTATTTCGGTATTGGAGCGTGACAAGGTTTTAGTGGTGGCCCATGCAGGTCTGTTTTTCAGACTTGTGGGGTATTACGAATTATTAGGAGTCTCAATCAAAACTTGTTCCCCTTGAAATTCTGTTTCGAATTCTCTGTCCTTGCCTTGATCTCTAACCTGACTTGCATCCTCAAAATCTTCCTCGTTCGGACTTGATAATCTTATATCTTTCTCTATAGGGGTGCTTCATTCTCAGTAGCGGGTGAGGCCCAAGAGGAAGAGCAGCGAGAGCATGGCTCGACTGGGCACCAGCAGGGGAGAGAACCTTCCCCAGGGCGGACACGAGCAGAAATGGAACCAGAGGCAGTGCAGCCGCAGGTTATTGAAACTCCTGCAGCACCAGCAACAACGGCAGTACCAGATGCCGTAGCACTCCTGGAGGTCATCCGGGGTATTCTTGTCACTCACCAATAGCAACAGACTCAGCAGCAGGAGCAGAACGTGTTGCTGAACCAAGGTATTCAGTTAGCTCTTGAGAGGAGTGCCGGGGTTGACTCGGGAGCATCAGGAAGGTTCCGTCGCTTGAACCCGAGGTATTTTGACGGCACGGAGGATGCCATCACTGCGGATGTATGGATTTAAGACATCGAAGCCATTCTTGTGGCAGCCAAGGTTCCAGATGATGAGAAGGTTGATCAGGTCAAATTAGTACTTCAGGATCTTGCCCGCGTCTGGTGGGCATCAGAAGAAGTTGGTATAAGACGCCCTGTTCGTTGGACCACCTTCAGTGAAAGATTCAAGGCCAAGTATTTTGGCGTAGTAGCTCGATATGAGCTCCAGCAGAAGTTTATTAGTCTCAAGCAAGCAGACAAGACCGTAGATGGGTATGCAGCAGAGTTCTGCAGATTATGCCATTTCGTACCAGCAATGGTGGCAACGGAGCTAGAGAAAGCTATGAGGTTCCAGCAGGGAATTCATTTGGAACTATTACAGCTTGTGGAGGGACACGACTACCAGATGTTTGACGCTGTTTTGACGGCCGCTCGGAGGCACGAGCTTACCCAGCAGAGGTTGGCATCGAGGACAGAAGGTCAGAAGAGATCTTATTCCCAGGTTGGGGGAGGAGTAATGCAGCGAACATCGGCACCAGCACCCGGTGTACGTATTCATGATGCAGGAGCGCCGCGGAGGATGGCCGTGTCAACTACTATAACGCCAGTTCGACATCAGCAGCCGAGGAACCAACAGCAGCGTCCGGGAGCACCCCAGGGCTGTACATTCTGTGGGAAGGCAGGGCACACGAGAGAGGTGTGCCGGTCAGCGAATGGCTTATGCTTGAGGTATGGTAGTTCAGACCACCGTATTTCCACTTGTCCTGTGATGCAGAGCCAGGAGGGCCAGCTCAGCAGTTTCCAGCGTTGCCAGCTCCGGTGGCAACCCCGAGTGGAGGGCCAGTATTAGCAGTGAGGCCCCTAGCCCAGCGTCTACCAACGCAGGCTCAGATGTTCCGCCAAGCACAGGAAGCCGAAGGCCCTCAGAGGCAGCAACAACATGGTCAAGGAAGGCCACAACAAGGGGCTCCGCGGGGCCAGGGCCAGGCTCTCACATTATCTTTGGGAGAGGCTCTAGCGTCTAGTGACGTGGTGGCAGGTAAAATTCTCGTCACCTCATTTCCTGCTGTAGCATTATTTGATTCAGGCGCTACTCATTCATTCATCTCTGCACAATATGCTACACGGATTGGATTAGAGTTTGAGGCATTACCGGAGAGGATGTATATACTCACCGGCAATGGGCTCGTAGAAGTTAGCAGAGTGCGCTTTTTATGTTCGGTAGAGGTGTGTGGGCATTTACTGCCTGCATCATTGATTGAATTCCCTATGGAGAATTTCGATGTTGTTCTTGGCATGGACTGGTTGAGAGACAGTCATACGACAATTGATTGTAGAGGAGGTAGGGTCATATTCAGTGTTCCTGGGATGGAACAGTTCATCTTTACTCGAACCTTGAAGAATCAGGCCGGAGGCGTCCTCTCAGCAGCAGTATCAGAGCCAGGACAGATTCCGAGAGTGGTCGAAGATTTTCTCGACGTCTTCCCTGATGAGCTCCTAGGGATACCCCCAGTCAGAGAGGTAGAATTTAGCATTGAGTTGAACCCTGGAACGAGGCCTATTGCAGACAGAGTTTACAGAATGTCGCCGTCAGAACAGGATAAGTTGTATCAACATGAGGAAGAGTTAAAGTCTAAGGGATTCATCCGAAACAGTAAATCGCCCTGGGCTGCGCCAGTGATTCTAGTTCCCAAGAAGGATGGGTCGACGAGGATGTGCATCGACTACCGCAAGCTGAATGCAGTAACAGTGAAGAATAAGTACCCGTTACCAAGGATTGATGACCTATTTGACCAGTTGAGTAAGGCCAGCGTCTTTTCCAAGATCGATCTTCGGTCGGGATACTATCAAGTAAGAGTCCAGGAGCAAGACATACCGAAGACAGCATTCAGATCTAGATATGGGCATTATGAGTTTTTAGTAATGTCCTTTGGACTAACCAACGCCCCTGCAATATTTATGGATTTAATGAACCGCATCTTTCTGCCGTATTTGGATAAATTTGTGGTGGTGTTCATAGATGATATCCTTGTCTATTCCAGCAGTGAAGAGGAGCATGAGAAACATCTTAGGACTGTCTTGCAGACATTGAGGGAACATCAACTTTATGCGAAGCTCGACAAGTGCGAATTCTGGTTAGACCACATTTCGTTCCTGGGACATATAATTTCTAGAGCAGGAGTGTCAGTAGATCCGAAGAAGATTGAGGCCGTAGAGCATTGGCCGGTCCCGAGAACGGTTGCAGAAGTGCGAAGTTTCTTAGGATTAGCTGGTTACTACAGAAGGTTCGTGGCAAACTTTGCCAGGATCTCTGTGCCCTTAACGTGTTTGACGCACAAGGACGTAGAGTTTGTTTGGTCAGCTAGCTGTCAGGCATCGTTTGAAGAATTGAAGAAGAGATTGATCTCAGCCCCGATCTTGACGCTTCCAGTAGGAGCGGGAGGCTTTACAGTATATTGTGACGCATCAGGGAAGGGTCTTGGATGTGTATTGATACAGCATGGAAAGGTGATAGCATATGCGTCTCGGCAGCTTCGAGACCATGAGAAGAATTACCCGACTCACGATTTGGAGTTAGCAGCTGTGGTGTTTTCACTCAAGTTGTGGAGGCATTATTTATACGGGGATCGGGTAGAGATCTATACTGATCATAAGAGTTTGAAATACGTGTTCACGCAGCGAGATTTGAACATGAGGCAAAGAAGATGGTTAGAACTGCTGAAGGATTTTGATTTAGATCTTCAGTATCATCCAGGCAAGGCGAATATAGTTGCAGATGCACTGAGTAGGTGAGACAGTGCCTTATTCTTGACCTCGCAGAAGCATATTCTAGAAGACCTTCAGAGTATGGGAATTGAAGTAGTTTTGCCAAGGGATATAGAAAGAATGACCAGTATGCAGATTCAGTCAACCTTAGTAGAGAGGATAAGGGCAGCACAAGCAGGAGATCCAAAGATTCAGAAGTTGCGGTCAGAGTGTGAATCAGGCCGAAGAAAGGAGTTAGTGATTCATGAAGATGGTACGCTCAGGTTTGGAAACAGACTCTGTGTACTGAGTGGAGACCTTCGGCAAGAAGTTATGTCCGAAGCTCATAGTTCTATTTACTCCATTCATCCAGGAGGAACGAAGATGTATCGAGATATCAGGCAGTTCTTTTGGTGGAATGGCATGAAAAGAGAGATAGCGAGATTTGTATCCAAGTATCTGGTATGTCAGCAGGTGAAAGCCGAGCAGCAGAGACCAGCAGGGTTGCTACAGCCGCTTCCTATCCCAGAATAGAAATGGAAGCACATCACGATGGATTTTGTGACCGATTTACCTAGATCCCCGGCTGGCAAGAATGCAGTCTGGGTAATAGTAGATCGACTCATGAAGGTCGCTCATTTCCTTCCCTTCCGAGTTGGACAGACTACTGAGCAGCTAGCAGAAATGTACATGAAGCAGATAGTAAGGTAGCACGGTGTTCCAGTTAGTATAGTATCAGATCGGGATACGCGGTTTACTTCCCATTTTTGGCGGAGCTTACACCAAAGATTGGGAACCAAGTTAAGATTCAGTACTGCTTATCATCCACAAACTGACGGGCAATCAGAAAGAACCATTCAGACATTAGAAGATATGCTACGGGCGTGTACCTTGGATTTTGGCGGATCTTGGAAGGATCACCTTCATCTAGTGGAGTTCTCCTATAACAACAGCTATCAGGCTAGCATTCAGATGGCCCCGTTCGAAGCATTGTATAGAAGGAAGTGCAGGTCCCCTTTGGCATGGGACGACGTCGGAGAACGGAAGTTATTGGGGCCAGAGATGATCACGCAGACTGTGGAGATAGTTAAGTTGGTCAGAGAGCGCCTTCGAGTTGTACAGGACCGACATCGTCATTGGGCAGATCAGCATCGTAGGCCTCTAGAGTTTAGAGTCGACGCCCAAGTATTTCTGTGGATTTCGCCTACTCGGGGTATCATCAGATTTGGAACCCGAGGAAAGCTTAGTCCAAGATACGTTGGTCCTTTTAAGATTCTCGCTCGGGTAGGCGATGTGGCTTATCGACTTGCCCTTCCGCCTTCGTTAACTGGCATACATGATGTGTTTCATGTGTCCCAATTACGTGGGTATGTCCCGAATCCGAGTCATGTCCTCGATCATTCTGAGTTAGTCGTTGGTACCGACCTAACTTACGAGGAACAACCCGTGTCTATTTTGGACCGGCGAGAGAAGGTACTCAAGAATCGGACGATAAGCCTTGTCCGTGTTTCTTGGAACCATCACTCTTCGGGAGAGTCAACTTGGAAGCGCGAGGACGAGATCAGATCTCGGTATCCGCATTTGTTTGACTAATGAGGTATATTTTTTACGCCTTATTGACACGATTCTATGCTTATCTGTACCTACTTGTTTTGCACTTTGTGATGTATAATAATAACTGCTATGATAGTTAACTTGTATATGATTGTGCCTTGCTTGCCCTGATTTTACTATCCTGTCTTGGCTGGAATTCCGAGGACGGAATTTTTCTAAGAAGGGTAGAGATGTCACTCCCCGATCCTGGAATACGCATTTTAATACGTAAACTGATAAATTGTATTTACTTTATATTTATACGATATTTATATGCTGTATTTCTTCATGCATTTCCCAAAAATATTCGACAAAATATTGTTTCGTAATTTATTTTCTGCATTTGGGCCTACAGTTTTGGCTCATTTGGGTAACCTATTCTTGATTCACCAATGGTTCATCATGAACCCATAGGTTTAAGATTCTATATATAATAACTCAACTCATTCTCTCTCCTCTTATTTATTTCCTCTCATTTACTTTCCTCCACCAACCAAGGCAAGTACCAACTTGCTCAAGAGAGGGATCCATAAATGTTGTTAATGTTTTCTTATAAAATTATTTGTCAAAATATGTTCTTCTCCTCATTCTATACTAGTTTAGAACTTGAAATTTTCTATTTTGAAGCTTTAATTTTTGTAGATCTAAGTTTTAACCATTTTCGGATCTTCTTGGTTTTGATCTAGCAAACTCCATTATTTTCAAGTTTTGATGGTTCCATGTTGTAGAGAATTTTGTTCTACCCAATTTTGATCTTTGAAAAGTTGGATTTGGACTTATTTTGACCAAGCTATGGACTTTTGAAGCTTTGGATTCAAACCATGGAGTTCTTGCTGTTTTGGAGAAGACAGTGAACAGTGCGCGCGAGCTTTTTAGCTTGCGCCACTGAGCTGCGCGCGCTCTTTAGCGCAGCGCAGTCTGCCCCATACGCTGCCTTTTGGAAGCGTATGTCTTACATACGCTGCCTTGATGAGGAGTCGTATGGACCTCATACGCTGCCTTGAAGAGGAGTCGTATGGACCTCATACGCTGCCTTTTGGAAGCGTATGTCTTGCATACGCTGACTTGGGTGACAAGGAGTCGTATGGACCTCATACGCTGCCTTTTGGAAGCGTATGTCTTGCATACGCTGACTGAGCGTACGCCGACCTGAGCGTATGCTGACCGAGCGTACGCCGACCTGAGCGTACGCCGACCTGAGCGTAGGCTGACCTGAGCGTAGGCTGACCTGAGCGTAGGCTAACCTGAGCGTAGCCTGACTTGAGCGCGCTCTGACCTGGACTCCCCTATACCTTATATTTTTATATGTATATATTATGTTGTATATATATATGTAAATGTTTGTATATGCTATATATCCTTACGCCTTTTCTCCTGAGCATGATATGAGCACTAATGTGCCCCCGGTGAACAAAGTGTTCCTACCTGATACTTGTACCTGAATGTCCCAGTTCTCCTTCATGCTCGACAAATGACTCGTAACTCCACGTGGCATATTTGCAATGATGCATTACACCAAGGAGGGTAGAACATGTTGACATACTGATTAACATGGATCCTCTTTTGGGGTACTCGTACTTGAGTACGACATTTAGGAGGATAATCATGCAGGCCACAGCATGTGAGTCCAAGATTTCATCTAGGGTTAAACAAGGCAACTAAATATACTAGATGCATGGGGAGGGCAGAATCCCGAGATCGTGTTACACCAGCCGCCTTGAGATATTGTCTTGACGCGCCGGCTGGTCTCCACGGATACTGTGTCATCCGCAACGAGCGGATGACTGTATCCGATTAATTCCTGCTATATATTATATGTCTTGGCAATGTGGCCTTACGAGGGACCTGTGCTCAATGACACCTATCTACGCGAACCCCTAGGTTGGCTAGCCTTGCTGGAAAGGTACGATATGAGGATTTTGAAATAACATGATGCGAGGATAACCTCGTCCCACTAGAAACTCGTAGACTTGATTGGCCGCGAAAACGACTTGCGTGTATCTTATTACCTTTCGTGAATAACTGAGGGAAGCGGACTGTCATGGTACGTGATCCAACCCATGTTCTTGTTTGATTGTTGGGTTGGTTATCGTACTATGACAGGCTGTGGACCGAAGTTATGAACGGAAGACTTATTCTGGTTGTGAAGTGCTACTTCTGTGAATGACTGAGGAATATGGTCTATCATGGTACATGATCCAACCCATGTTCTTGTTTGATTGTTGGGTTGGTTATTGTGCTGCGATAGGCTATCGACCGAAGTCACGATCAGGAGATTTTATTGTTTATACCTTTTAACTTATGTGAAAGTTATAGAGTACGACACGTCCCGACTCCATGCGGCACCTTTTGTCCTTGTTTGGTTGTAAGGGTGCCATATGGGTTCGAGGATGTTGCGCTACCCTATAATAGTTGCATAAGTATTACTATTATCAATCATTCTATTATCTGTGTTTTTAATCTTAACTCTTGTGCCCCTTTGGCGGTACTTGCTATTCGGGGATGACCCCGCTGGTTTTGTTTGGCCAGATCTCGTAGCAGAGTCAGAGGACACGATCTTCTTCCCTGACATCCATGGTGTATACTAGGAGCATGGCGGTTCGGGGACTCGAGTGGGTTTCTTCTCCACCACTCCTGCTTATATTTTGTGCGGCATTTAGCCACTGGCACCTGTTAGCCGGATTACTTGATATTTTGTGTCAGTACATAATTGTAATTAAACAGACTGCAGCTGTGTATAATTTTGTACTCCTGACTCTCTGAGATAGCTAAATTATAAAGCTAGTCTCTCATGATCATTTTGATGAAGCGTCGGGGACGCCTTACTGCTTTATCTTTAATGTTCATTTATTTGCTGATGTGATTTGATTGATTGAGACATAGAACTCTGTGGGACCATAGGAGACTTGATTGTAGCATGTACCCCCTAGTCTCTCGACAGCCACGATCGCCGTATGACGTTATGTACCTCATATGGAGTAGCTGGTCTAGTCCGTCTCCGTATTTCGGTACTGGGGCGTGACAGTGTCTTCTCCCATTTTCGAAGTTCTATCTGGCGAGACGCGATCTGGGAAGGCTTACCTATGGACTTATGACCGTGCACAAGAAGAGACAATACCTTCTCAAGCTCCTACTGCCCCTACAAGTTCAGAAGCCGGTCCGTCTAAGCCTTCAACTACCGACAAAGCCAAGCAGAATGAGACATGATTTGACAAGTCTCTGAAGGCGCCAACTCCCGAAGGTATGGATCGGCCTTACAACTTTGACATACTGGCACAGCTGGCCATTACACCTGCCATGTTGCTTCTGTTCGATCTATTGTGACTCTCCAAAGAAACACGGAAGGCCTTAAGTGAGGCATTACTACATGTAGACTCTTATCTCGTTGAAGTCAAAGCCCCCACTGAAGACCCGGTCTCCTGTCCTCACTACCACAGTACTATGAAAGTGGTGCCCAACATCACCTTTTCACAGGAGGACATGATACTAAAAAGTAATCGTCATGATAGACCTCTGTACTATACAGGGTATATCGGGGCGATTAAGGTGGATCGGATGTACATCGATCCAGGTTCCTCCCTCAGCATCATTCCTAGAAGTTTACTCCAAATTCTAGGAATCCCTCTGCACAAGCTATCTGCAACCAATACAACTATCATTGCTTTCAATGCTGGGAGAAGCCACCCATTGGACAAGATCTGTCTCAAGTGCCAGACTGGTGATCTCCGAACGGAGGTTTCTTGCTATGTAATCGACACAAATGTATCCTACAACGTCTTGTTGGGATGTCCGTGGATACATGAGAACATGATTGTTCCTTCCACACTTCACCAGTGCTTCAAGTACGTCAACAACGATGGTGTCATGAAGATGGAGTTTGCCGATGTCGATCCTTTTAAGGGCATTGAAGCCTACTATGGAGATTTGGTACTTTACCAATCTCAGCCCTCCAAGGATGACGGCAACGAAGCTAACGATGAAGCTGAAGTGAGTTCATCCTCCAGTGATGGTGCCTTGATTATCCGAGTCAAAGGACGTACTACTCCAAAAAATACTCCAAAGCCTCTCACAATCTGGGTGAAAAAGAAGAACCCTGATAAGGTCAAACCATTGACCATCACTCTCCATAAAACACCTCGGGTGGAAACTGCTGAAGTCCGTCATCCCAATTCTGAAGAGTTACCCTATGTGTCGAACTTGGTCAAGTCTGTGGCCTCTGTTCCAGACAATGATCCTCTCAATGAGTATATCAATACTCATAATAATGTATCTTCAGTGGATGATGTTATTCCTGAAGAAGAACTTGCGTATTTTCTAAGTAAAGGTTTATCTTTGAATTACGCCGATGTCTACCAATCTGTAAACCAGTATGTAGATACGATATACGCTCTAGAGCACGGCATAGGACCACACCTCTGCATGCCGATCATGACGCCTCATCTATGGGAAAAAGTCTGGCCAGAAGATATCCACTACTTCATCGTTCCACCTAGAAAGAAGAATGAAGAACTAATAATCTTTGGTCGAATAATTGGCGAAAGAAAGTTCGTTCTGGACTCTACTTCTTCCAATCACAACGCTGAACCTGACTATGATTCTGGAAAAATGCAACTTTTTTGATATAGTTGGTAGGCCAAGAATATCATCCAGAACATGGGATATGATATAAAAAGCGACCAAGGGCTAAACTACGGTCGGGGATGACGGTTGCTAATACGCCACTTTGCTCCTCCCGGCAAACCCGAGAACTATTATCAACAAAACGGTATTGGTTTGGGTTATGTCACTCCTCCAACAACTCCTGAAAGATCAGACGTCGAAGCAGATCATTGTTCTCATTCCTCTGATTCCTGCCTCTGGGATTCAGACTCCAGCATTGGAGACATGTTCAAAGCAACTTTGTCCGTTAACATGGTGTCAGTTGACCAAATTGCAAACGATGTCCAATCGATCGAGCTTGAATAATATGCTCAAAAGATGGATACTAGGTGGGAGTTACGTTTCGAACAACGTGAACCACCTAATGAAGACGAAGTCGTCCAAGTCAATTTAGGAGATGAATCATCTCTTAAACCAATCTTCATCAGCAAAATTCTGTCTGGCGATGAACGACAATCTTTTATACAGCTTATAAGCTTATATAGCTTATAAGAGAATAGATTGACGTCTTTGCATGGAGCTATGAAGACATGCCAGGATTGGACCCTAAAGTCGCTATGTATCGCCTAAATATTTCGTCTAAAGCTAAGCCAGTGAAGCAGCAGCAACGACGATTCCGACCAGATATCGTGGAGACTATCAAGAATGAAGTCAAGAAGCTTATTGCCAGAACAACACCCTGACTGGGTCACTAACATTGTTCTAGTCATGAAAAAGAACAATAAAGTTTGAGTCGGTATCGATTACCGTGATTTGAACTCTGCATGCCCGAAAGACGAGTTTTCTCTACCGATCACCGACTTAATGATCGACAATACTTGTGGTTTCGAGCGGATGTCCTTCATGGATGGGTTCTCAGGCTACAACCAGATCAAGATGTTCCTCGACGATGAGAAGCACACATCTTTTCGAACACCGTTGGGGGTATACTGCTATAAGGTGATGCCATTCGGATTAAAAAATGCAGGGGCGACATACCAACGACCTATGAACACAATTTTTTGCGATTATTTGCGTAAAATAGTGGAATGCTACGTAGATGATATCGCAGTTAAAAGTCATCTCAAGGGCAACCACCTCCAAGATTTAAGAACGGTGTTCGAACTAATACGTGCACACTAACTCAAGATGAATCCAACCAAGTTTTTTCTGGGAGTCTCCAGCGGCAAGTTTCTTCGTTTTGTTATCACTTCAAAGGGTATACATCTTGACCCGGAGAAAGTGAAAGCTATCCTCGATATGTATCCCCCAAGAAACCTCAAAGAGCTAATCGGACTTCAAGGAAGGCTAGCCTACATCAGACAATTTATTTCGAACCTTTCTGGAAGGTGTCAACCGTTTACTCAGCTTATGAAGAAAGACGTATCTTTCGTCTGGACTGAACAATGTCAACGCGCATTTGATGACATCAAGAAGTATCTCACAAGCCCCCCAGTATTGGTGCCTCCAATAATGGGAAAGCCCTTCTTACTATATGTTCGTGCTATGGACCATTCCCTTGGCGTGCTATTAGCTCAGAAGAATGAAGGCGGCCATGAACAAGCAATCTACTACCTCAGCCGCACAATGGTGGGTGCCGAGCATAGATACACACCTGTGAAAAATGAATGTCTTGTACTGGTATTTGCTATCCAGGAGACACACCACTATGTGTCTGGGCAGACTATCCACATCATATCTAAAATCATTCATCTCAGAATACTCATGACTAAACCGGGTTCTCTTAATTCGCGTTTAGCTACATGGGCAATGCTGTTAACTCCATATGATATGCTGTTTGTTCCTCAAAAAGCAGTAAAAGGCCAAGCGTTAGCTGATTTCCTAGCTGCTCATCCAATGCCAGAATCTTACAAACTCTATGATGAAATCCCCGACGAAGTAGTGGAGTCTAACACCGTAACTGAGGAAATCCCTATTTGGCGAATGTTCTTTGACGGTGCATCAAGAACAGGACCTAAAGGAAATATCGTGGCCGGAGTAGGCATCGTGCTTGTGTCACCCGACCATCTGGTTATACATCGCGCATATTCTCTCGTGGAACCCTTCAGCAACAACGTGGCCGAATATAATGCCCTATTGATCGGCCTACAACTGGCAAAACAACTGGGGGTTGACTATCTAGAAGCTTATGGCGATTCTAAGCTAATAGTTAGTCAGGTCCGAGGGGATTATGAAGTTCGTCACGAATATCTCATCCCATATCACAAAGCGACAATCGAATTGGCTTATACTTTTGCTGGATTCTTTATCGAGCATGTGCCTCGACTACATAATATAGAAGCAGATGCTTTAGCCGGTCTCGTCGCTTCCCTGACCGTTTCTACCAATACTCAGCAGTCGATCACAATGTCTGGTTGAGAACTATTCTGTGTAAAAGATGCCTTGCATATTCATAACAGTTATACAACGGAAGCAAACGTCGACGTTAAAGACTGGAGATTTTCTTTCATAGACTATGTCGTCTATAGAATCCTCCCTGAGGACCCAAAAGAAGCAGTATCTGTCCAAAGGCGATCCCTCAGATTTTACTATGATACAGCTACCAAAATGCTGTACCGACGCTCTTACGATGGGCTACTGTTACGATGTTTATCAGACACAGAAGCCAAATATGCACTCCGGGAGGCTCACGACGAAGTTTGTGGTGCACATCGACTAGGCCCCAAATTACAAGATTGTCTCAGACGAATGGGTTATTATTGGCCCACGATGATAGCAGATGCTGTTGAATATACAAAGAAGTGTAGGGCTTGTCAGTTCCACGCCGACTTCATTCATCAACCTTCGGAGTTTCTATACCCGACGGTAGCATCTTGGCCTTTTGAAGCCTGGGGTATAGATGTAATAGGCCCAATCAGCCCGCTATCTTCCAGAGGATATCGGTTCATCCTAGCTATAACCGATTACTTCTCCAAATGGGCGGAAGCTATACCGCTCACCGAAGTGAAGACATCGAACGTGATCAATTTTATCAAACATCACGTTATCTATCGCTTCGACCTCCCTCGCAGGATCATCCATGATTATGGTCCACAATTTGCGAGCCATACATTCTATCGGTTCTGCGATAAGAATCTAATCTAGAATGTAGCCTCTACTGCCTACAATCTAGCGGCTAATGGGTTAGCAGAAGCCTTCAATAAAACCATCATTAAACTTCTCAAGAAGTTCGTGTCTTCAAACAAGCGCGATTGGAATGAGAAGCTCGGTGAATGTCTCTGGGCTTATCGTACAACGGTCCGGACTCCAACAGGTTGTTCGTCATTCTCTCTGATTTATGGGAGCGAAGCAGTTCTTCCCCTAGAAATCAAGATTCCTTCTCTTTGAGTAGCCTTAGCCAGTGAGTTAACTGCCGAAGAAAGCTACCGTCTGCGACTACAGAAGCTCGAAGCGCTAGACAAAAAAACGCTTGTTAGCTCAGCAGCGTATTAAGCTATACCAAGCATGCCTTTCCAGAGCTTTCAATAAAAAGGTGAAGGAAAGAATCTTCCAAGTTGATAATCTAGTCTTAGCAGTGAGAAGACCAATGGTCACGACGCACAAGACAAAAGGAAAATTCCAGCCTAAATGGAAAGGTCCTTTCGTTATCGAATCAGTGTATTCTACGGTACATATCGACTAACCAAGCCTGATGGTGACTTACTCATGATGCCTATCAACGACAAGTTCCTGAAGAAATATTATGTGTAACAGCGTTCAAATATACCATATTTTCAGTCATGTAAATGTACAGTGCAATATTTATGTGATTCGAAAAATTATCTAACTATTATCCGTATTTCAAGAGTCTTGAATACGCCATGGATAATGGGTCCTCTAAAAATATTTTCCCAGTAGAATCATTTCCGTTTTTGACTCTGTCCAAACTCGGTTTGACGAAAACAAGTCACGTTCCTATTACCTCTGAATTATTTTCTGATAATTATTGCCCCAGTGGAATAATTAAGAAACGTTTTGCCACGTCCATATAACCTCTGAGCAAAGCATTCATCAAAGATAATCACGTCCATATTACCTTTGAATTATCCACTCCTACCTAATGTTACATATCCTTCCACGTCCATATTACCTCTGGTCAGATATAGAACATCCTATGCTATTAGGTCCATATTACCTCTATTAGCAGCTTCTTTTAACTTGTTATCTATATTCAAGAACCCTGAATATAAACGAATAATAAGTTCACATCAAATTCTCCAGCGAAATACCTACCAGAAATATCCTTACTACGTCCAGATTACCTCTAGTTCTGATATTTCACAAACTTCATTCATGAATTTTGAAAGCCAAAAAGATTTTTTTTTATCAAAACGTCTATCAAAAGACGGAGAAAAAGATACAAGAGCCTTGACGGCTAAAAGAGAAACAGTTACAAACAAAAATCTAATGGATACATAATCGATTGATATTATCCCTTAGAGCCGCGATTTCGGCTTCGGACTTCGCGGTAGCTCGACGGCACGCCTCTTCTTGACGAGAAGCTTCATCCTGGAAGGGGATCAGGTTCACGTGCTCTCCCACCAACTTCTCCAGCTGTTCTTTTAAGTGGTCAGAAGGTGTGGCGGTCATGGCAACCTCAGCCAAATAGTCCTCCTGTTCAGACGTCGCTGTCCTCAAGCTGGCCTCCAGTTGAGCAATCTCGCTTTGGATCTGCACAATGTCGTTATATTTCTCAGTAATCTACGCAGCCATCTTATTCTTCGAAGCAGCACGTGCCTCACTTAAAGTGTTGAACTGCCCATACAGATCAGCCAATTCACTGATCTCTTGAGCGAGGGCATCTTTTCTTACTTGGAAAGTAGCCTCCTCCTCCGTGAGGGCTGCGACCAAAGCCTCATCTTCTGCAGGGAACAACGATGTCGGGCTCCGTTGTTTGGCATCCCGGAATCTGGCCACCTGACCCTCCAGATCATTCAGAATCCCCTTGAGAGCATTAGCCCACTCTTCATAGCCGGTGATGCTCTCAAGGGCCACTACTTGGCATTCAGCAACAGCCTTCACAGGGCCAAAGGCTTCCGATTCATGACTCCAGGAAGCTTTACTTTCAGGACAGAATAGAAAGATTTGACGACTTCCTGGGCTATCTCGTCGTCTTCAGTGGAGGTCGTCGGGGAGGATGCTTGATGAGGCTCTTCCGTCCCAGGAAGAGATGTCTGACAAGAAGTCGAACCTGTCAAGAAAAAAAAAATATGCATCAGTAACCAAAAAAAAGGAGTGCAAAAGAGTTGTAATTTCTTACCTTCGGCATGCTCAGCGCCAACTTGGGCTAAGTCATCAGTCTTGGCTTTTGGAAAACCGAGAGCAGGTCCAAGCTGTTCAAGAAGAACAATATCAAGGCCTCGAGCGGCATCAAGCCTGGTATCTTCCACAGTCCCAGCTGGACCGGGAGCAGATTCAGCAACAGCCCCCTCAGTAGGCTGTTCAACCTCTCATTCTGTAGTCGATGCCGGCTCACTAACGGATCCCTCCGCACCAGCAAATTTAGAGGAGCCGAGGACAACCTCTGTTTCTTCCCTAATGCCTTGGGCTACCTCTACGAGTGGTTCCTTCTCCTTGTTTATAAGGGAATATACAATCGTGGTCAGCCTCACGAGGAGCACACAAAATCGAAGTAAAAAATCTCATCCGAAGATAGGCACAAAGATAACGTACCCGCGGAAGGATGAGCCGATTGGACTTGATTCTCGTCCAACTCTTTCATTATGGCCCCGATCGCAGACACCGCCCCCAAGGAGATATCGAAAGAAGGACTGGCATTCTGGTCGCCACCATAATCCGGGCATTCGCCCTGATCATCCATTGATTCAGCCTCCTTGACTGGGGAAGGCTAAACATCGTCTGCCGGTCGAGGACAAGGAGAGGACACTATTGTCGCATCCACTTCCTCAGACGAGGAGGCACCTGCCTCAGCTGTAACTTCAGCATCCTGTGCAAAGGACAAACGCAAGGGTATGAAAGCTTCTAATGGCTTGACCAAAATAGATATGGAGTCTAGAAAGGGATCTACCTTCCGAATGATAACGGCCCGCGATGCCGTTCCACTTCTTCTAGTTTGCCGGGAAGACCTTCTCAAGGGAGTTGAGCCAACACTCACTTCCTTGGCTCTCCTTAGGGCGACACTCTTCTTCTTCTTCCTCTTAAAAGTTGGCTCCTGGGCCAATTCTGTTGAAGCTTTCCACTTCTGAGGAGGGTTGGAAAGAGTAGACTCATCTTTCGTGTCCTCCTTTGGAGGTACTGCCGGCTCCCTAAGGTTAGCTCTCGGCCGTGGTACTGCGGCTGGCTTCACGGCGGGAGCAGCACTCTCCTTCTTATGGCCCTTCGGTACCTTTGGGGAATGTTTCGCAGAAGGGGCCAAACTGAGTCCCCAATATCAAGCTTTGTTCACGATCATACCGAGGATGAAAAGTATTGATCTGAACATAAAACTTGGCAGCAGCGTAGCACAGATGGGTCTCGGGCTTATCCGAGGGCAGAGCAAAGATTGCCCCCGTGCATCCGGTATTGTAATATATCGAAGCACGCGCCCCGTCAATTAAGCTACCTATTGACTCCAAGTGCGGGCTAGCATTTCCCAAAAGGAGCTGGCTGTAGCCAAACTGCAGTACGAAACGACTCGGCAGGTATGGCTCCAGATAGGCATGGTTTCTGTTTCTGAGCACCAGATGCGACGGTCTAATAGACTGAAGCCAGTGAAATGCCCCAGCAGTCAAGCTATTGGCATGAACTCCCTCATCCACTAAGAAATCTCCTGCACTACCGCTGCCGGACGGAGGGAATACCCTGAAGAACTCGTAGTTCTGCAAGAAGCTTAAAGCCCTACAAGCGGGTACACCAGTGATGGCCCAATCCGTGTCACAGAATCTGTGAAGAAAGGCGTCTCCCGCCAAAGAGTCCATCGTCGGCCCAGCGTTCATCAGGGTAGGACAGTGTAGTAGCAGCCACCCCATCAAGAAATGATACGAAAGTTTGGTCCGAACGAATTTGGCTCTGCCGTCAAGAGTCACCGTATTTCTAATAAAGTCCCGTGGACCCCATTCAGTGGCGCAGACCATCGCGGGAAGTAAGGTAAGACGGTATCCGAACGCCAGCTTCACAGCCGGAAGTATTATGCTCCGACTCATCCTCTTAATAGTCCCTGAAGCCCCAGGGACTATACAGTCACGAAGCCAGATCATCAAGAAAGCTGCCAGCATGGCTTTATCTGACAACAGATATTCAGCTTGACGGAAGTAGTGGCCGATCGGGGACTTCCCCTCAGGATCATTACTGTCCTCAGTATCCTCCGTATCATAATCTGCCATCCAGGCTTCTATCTCGAACTTGGTCATGCATTTTAAAATCGAAAAGGAAGCCAGATCCTCTCTTTCTCCTTGAACGAAAACATAGCCCGTCCAAGCTCTTGTGTGGGGATTGGCCCTCGGTCCTTCCTTTCTTGTTGATCCTATGGAAGATGAGGAGGTGGCAGAGTAACTCCTTATATATATCAATCATCTCGGAGTTCTCATTGTCCAGGTCTCGGAGCCCCTCATCACAAGGCACGTACTCTTCATATGGCTTTGTGCCCCAAGGAAGCTTCGATACTTCCTATATTTCGTGGAGAGCCAATCCCATATCCCCGCCCGGAGTAAAGAAAGTACAAGTGTGAAGGTTATACAACTCCGCCAAAGGGACAAACATTGGCCAGTTGGCCTTTACGCCATATTGGGTAGCCCTAATAGCATAAAAAAGGCCAACAGTCTTTAGGGTGGCTTCATACGTAGAAAGCACCTAGTCAGTGAGGTTGCCCCAGAATAAAACTGGATACCTCCAGCCTTCCATTCACATCTTCCCTACGGGATACGACACGTCCCCTGACATCATCAAGTTGCAAAGCATGTCGACAACATAAGGGTGTAGGTCAGTCGGGATGTCGTTCATTACGGCACCAGGTTGCAGCCTCCTTGTGGAGTAAGATGTAGATCCCCTGACACACTTGAAAGTGTCCTTCTTCCGATCTTCCGAGTCAAACTGTATTCTTCCTGAGACGACCCCGGGGAGCTCAGGGGTTAACTCCCATTTCATCTGTCGCCGCGCGGCTAAGACAGTGAACGCAGACAAAGGATACTGACCCTCCATCAACGTTAGCCATATTCTCTGATTGTTCAGCCTGACCACCAGTGGGTTTCTCAAGCGTATCGTCTCACAATCTTCGAACCCCATACTGTCACCAAACAGGAAGTACGACTTCTTGAAATGACGTGCCCCTCCAAGCAGGAGCTTCTCATCGTTAATCATCTGCTTCAAAAAAGTCTTGTCCTATTCAAGTATGGCGAGCGTCCGTTCCGTAGGCTGGTTATGACTGATCTTGGCCTGGACCTTGGTGACCATGTTGGTTATGAGACTTCTGCCGATGACGTGAAAAGCAAAGCCGAAAGGAATTCCATCAAGTTTCGGGATAAACATGTTAACTGCAAAGACAGAAGAGAAAGTCAGACTAAGAATCTGCAGAAAAAACTAAGTGCTAAAAGAATCTTATACGCCCAAAGGGCTATGCGCCCAAAGGGTTATGCGCCCAAAACAGCATGCGGGCGCATAACATGCAGCAGCATGCGGGCGCATAACAGGAAGTAGCATGCGGGCGCATAACATGCAGCAGCATGTGGGCGCATAACATACAGCAGCATGTGGGCGCATAACACACCACAGTGTGGGCGCATGCTTCTGTGGGCGCATCTGAATGCTCATAGAAACATGTTGCCTTGGGCACATACGTCCAGGCAGAGGAAAAGTCTGAGCGTCGCAAATTAACGCTCAAGACTTTGTTTTGAGGCGTAGCCTCACCCAAAATCGGGTCTTGGACTGCCGAGGACGCTGTTGCAGGAGGAGATCCACTCGATGCAGCCCCCTTGCCCTTCGCAGATCTTTTGGCGGCCTTGGGAAACATAGTTCGTGCAGAGAAGAGATGAAAAGTCTTTTTAAAAGTTCTGAAGGAAAAGAGAGTAATAAATTTTCTCTCTCTTCAAAAGCCTATTTATAGGTACGGGCCATACACTATACGCCCACTACCGCTATGCGCCTATGCGCCCACTACATACTATGCGCCCGTTACGGCTTATGCGCCCACATGAAGATCCAGTCTCTTGCACATTATGCGACTGCCACTTGCTGATATGGACAACGCATGAAGGACGGACCTCTTCAAATTCCACCTCGATGAATCTGTCAGTTCAGATTTTCGAGAAAGATCTCAACAACCATCTCTCTGACAGTCTGGCGAAACTCTATGCGCCCAAAGGGAGAGCTATGCTATGCGCCTACTGCATCACGAGAAGACGGTCCATGCTTCTTTCAAAGTAGTTCAAACTCGTTCAAGTATCAAAAACTTTGAAGAGGGTCTTGTAGAAGCATGAAACTTTTAGCAGACTTGACAACCATACGCCCAAGCAATCATATACGCCCAAGCCAGAAAAGTTATATGCGCCGAAGTCACCAGAAAAGTCATATGCGCCCAAGTCACCAGTGAAGTCATATGCGCCCAAGTCACCAGAGCGAGCTATGCGCCCACTTTTGGCTTCTCTAGAGGGAGCGAATAGCCATGTTTCAGGCTATGCGCCCAAGTCAGAACACCCCCTGACTCGGTCAAACCCACGATCAATCGTGCACCGAAGCATACGGCTACGTCAGTCTCGACGAGCGGTCGTGCACCGAAACATGCGGCCACGTCAACACCACGATCAACCTACGATCACGCAGTCTGCATGCGCCTACACCCTATGCGCCCAAAGCAGGACCATGCACCCACATGAAAACTAGTGTGTTTCTTTATGTGGGCGCATAACATCATTCCAGCACAGAAACGACTATAAAAAGGGGTCTCATACCTCTTTAAAGCACAGAACGGAGAGCATTTTTAAGAACCAAATTGCTGCACTTCTTGCCAGTGAGCCGAGAGTTAGCAATTTTCTTAGGTTTTCTTCCACTTTTGTAATCGGAGTGTCAACGGAGTAAAGGAGCAACTGCCGCTCGATCTCCATCGTCTTATTCTCCAGAATTCTTTTTGTACTCGGGGATCCTCAACGCAGGATCTCTCAGGCGTACTCGATTTGTGGTGCCTTGCACCAATAAGAAAAGACATGGTTTTTTTTGGTGTCCACATCACCGTCGAGTAGATGGTACGAAAGATCCTTCGGGCTCCTCTATCAATCTGGCCAAACAAAACCAGTGGGGTCAGACGCACAATAGAAAGTACCACAAAGGAAGCCAAAGCTATGAACTAAAACCAGCAATAACTAACATAGCAACGGTTATAGACAGAAATAAGCAAATGCTGATCGAGATTCGTGCACTACCAATGCACTTATCTCGAGAATAGAAAGACAATAAGTAAAGCAACATGGAGCATAAAGTAATTAACGTATGACATAAGGTAAAGTGTGGACATGTAAGGTAAATGGAAGCATGTGAATACGTAAGACGAACTAGACATGTGAGCATGTGAGATATCTTAACATGTGAGCATGTGAGACAACTGGGACATGTGAGCATGTAAGGCCACCGGGCTATGTAAACATGAAAGGTAACTGGGACATGTGGGTATATTAGAACTATATAGAACGATAAATGATAAGATGACTTAGAAACTACTCCAGAACCCAAGTTACAACCCTTAAACCAAACAAGGACCGGGGCTGTGACACTTCTCCTGAACTGAACTTAGTCTCTAATCATTTGTCGGCAAAAGTAAAGCATAAAGAATAATGTACTGAAATAAATAAATTCGGACACTGCCTAGACAAAACTAGACTGGACTGGACTGGACTGCACACAACAATCACGGCCAAGCAATGAGTATAACTTTATACATTAGCTAACTAGGGTTATCACAAGCCTAGTTACTAACAAGATGCAGTTGAGATATTTTTGCAGTCACAAGCCCTGTAGACTATCCAGGTTATCCAGGCGAGGTTACAAGAGTTCAAGAATTACGATAATTGTTAGGTGACTTTAGTACTTATGATTTCAAGAAGTGCAACACATGACAGTGTGCTGGAAATGTGCCATACTCGACGGTAGCATACAAATCTACTGGTGTGGCCGGGATAACGAGATCGCCTGTAACTAAAAAATCTCTCTATATGAACTACTTGATCAATCTAGTCGTTTAACATAGTCAGATTCATTATGAATCCCTGACCGTGGTAACCAGGAATCCATGTCCTAGATATGATGCAAGACGAGACAAGTAGCTTATACAATCACAATCAAGAAAATCAACCACGGTGTCAAAATAAGAGTTATACTTAATGAGTCAGGATTGGTTGTCGCAACAGCAATCCAGATTTCATATGTCATGCTAGATTTACTTGTCATGTCAAGAGTAATGGTCAAGAGTGCGCCTCGACGGGCCACTATCATGTAAGCAATGAAAGACATGTACAAGAGTACACTACGACGGATCACTATCTAGTAAGCAAAGAAAGACAAATACAAGAGTGCACTACGACGGGTCATTATCTAGTAAGCAAAGAAGGCATGCAATGAGAGTGCACCACGACGGGCCACTATCATGTAAGCAAAGAAGGCATATGTCAAGAGTGCGCCACGACGGACCACAACAAAGAAATTTACATAGCATAGACTGTAAAGTACAATAGATCTGGAAAGGCATGGCAATACATATCATAGCATATAAGAAAGAATCGACAGAAAAGACATGTCATGGCATGTGAAAAGGAATAAAAGTGAGTACGTGTGCTAGTGTCAAGTGTATATAGGGTGTATAATTATTCTTTAATTATACAAGATCATCAAGAGGAGATCATGTTGTCCTATTTAAGTCAAGTTCAAAATTAACAAGTTATCAAGTCGGGTCGTCACAAGTTAGGCCAAGTACAAAAAATACGCAAAGAAGATCAAAAACAATAATTGAAATTTTTAGTTGCATATGAACTCCAATTAAGGTGAAACAAGAAGATTCTTGAAGCCAAGACAAAGATCTACAACTTTTATATTTTGAATTTTACAAGATTCTAGCTACAAAATAGCTCAAACATGCAAAAACAGTCATAAATAGCCATTCGCACACGAATACGCTGCGCGCACGGGCAAAACTGGCCACAACGCACGGTGCACACGTACCCGGTGCATGGTGCGCACGTGCACGGTGTGCGCGTGCACGGTGCACGGCGCACGGTCTGCGCAGTGCATGCAAAACGTGCTGCACGCAGTGGCAAAACTATCCACGGTGTAAGGTGCATGCAAGCACGGCGCGTGGCATGCAAGTTGTGCTGAACGCACGAGCAAAAATGCCCAAGATGCAAGGTGCACGCAAGCAAAAATGGCCACGACGCAAGGTGCACGCAAGCACGATGCCCAGCAAAAAATCACGCAGGCGTGCGACGCACAAGTTACGCTGCACGTGCGGGCAAAAATGCACACGACGCTAGGTGTGCGCAAACACGGCACACGGGCGCACGATAGAAAATTGCCCGGGCGTGCGACACGCAAGTTGCGCTGCACGCGCGGACAAAAAAGCCTACGATGAAAGGTGCATGCAACCACGGTGCATGTATGCACGGCAGAAAATTGTACGAGCGCGCGGCGCGCAAGTTGCGCTACGCGCATGGACAAGAATGCCCACGACGCAAGGTGTGCGCAAGATCGGTACGCGGGCGTACGGCAGAAAGTCGTACGGGCGCGCGACGCACGAGATGCACTACGCACGCAGGCAAAAATACCTACGGCGTTAGCACGGCGCACGGCAAAAATGCGGCGCACGACACTGTTTATCGTCCCGACAACACCAAAAGGTGTGGAGAATCCATGAACACGAAATTGGCATAACTTCCTCATACGAAATCAAAATCAAGCGGTTCAAAAGCCAAAATTGGGTAGAATGAAATTTCCTACAATATGGAACCATTAATTTTTCGAAAATAAAAAAGTTTAAGAGATCAAAACCAAAAAAAATAAGAAAAGTTATAAACTTATATCTATAAAAATATAAGCATTAAAACCGAAATCTCAAAGTTCTAAAGAGACTTAGAATCATACAAGGAAGATAATAGAACAAACAAAATGGCAAAATAATAATGTTCAAGATTTGGCAAAATGTACTTGCCTAGGTTTGGGGAGGAGTAAATAAAGAAGAAGATGAGGAAATAAATAAGAAGTAATGAAGAGAGAGAGAGAGAGAGAGAGAGAGAGAGAGAGAGAAGTTGGTTTTTATACAAAATTCTTCTTATCTAAAACTAACCCAAACCAAACCAAGCAAAGCCAGGCTAAGTTGAACCAAACCAAATTAAACAAAGTCAAGATTAAACCAAGTCAAGGCTAAGAAAGACATGTTAAAACATGGGTCACCCGACAATTGTCAGAAATTCGTACACATTTACTGAGAATATGTATAACAGAAAAGGGAGTGACGGACATGCCGTCGGTATACACTTGTATACTGACGGTATGCCGGTCAAGAAGAAAATCCATAACTTGGAAAATTTTAAAACGCTCTAAAAACTAAGAAAACACTAAATACAGTTCAAAAATACGTATCCGTATATAAATATCGATATAGTGAGACAAGTCTCACATATATTCTCTCTATTTACTGTTACATAGTCCATATCATTACTGGAACTATTATTGGAAATTTACTTCGCTCCAATCCTGACTAGATATGTTTTTTAGACGACGGCGAGGACGAGTACACCACCTACTATGGTCCGCATGACGTAGTAGGTATAGACCAGGAGACCCTAGCCCAACAGGGCTTAGTTCCAGCTGAGGAGGCTTTAGTGGCGACTCAGTTAGACTAGGTTTTATACTAGGCTATGTCTTCAACATTATTGGATTGCCTATTTATTATTTCAGACATGTATAGCTATATTTGACTTGACTTTGGATATGTATTTGATACTTTGCACTATTTGATACTTTGCACTATGGATATTTCTCTTTTGTTAGAATCATTTATCTTTCCTTTATATCTTCCTCATAGATTGTGATTGAGTATGCTATTTCATATTTGTCCTCCAATTGGAGATGAGAAATATTTACGGGTTATTATATTCATTGTATTTATAGTAGACCTAGACAGTGTTCTACTGCCGACTCTGCGGTGTAGGTTGGACGCTGTCACGCACTTGTGTCCTTATATCGGGTGCGGATCGTTACATTTATCTTTAAGATAGATTTAAAAATACTTATAAATGTAACTTAATGACTATATAAAATAATATGCAATCCTTCTAACTATGTGACTTCTGCTTCCTAGTTATTAAAAACTTCATTTTAGGACTGTCAAATTTTTTGACAATCCTTCCAATTGGTAGGACTGTCAAATTTTTTGATAGTCCTAAAAAATATGTTGTCCAATGTTTTATGACAGTCCTACCAACTGGAAGGGCTGTCAAATTTTTTGACAATCCTAAAGAAAATATGATGTTCAATGTTTTATAAAGGACTGTCAAATTTTTTGACAATCCTTCCAATTGGTATGACTGCCAATTTTTTTGACAATCCTTCCAATTGGTAGAAATGTCAACATTTTTGACAGATCATCATCGTTCCTGTTGCAACTATGGAGAAATTTTTGAAGTTCGTAACCCTAAAATGGGTTCAAAACTTCAAAAATTGTCTAAAATGAATACTAAATCTTACTAGAAGATAAAATTTAGGTATCTACATAGATTAAGAGAGATTTGGAAGAGAAAAAAGAACTTTTTAGGGTTTGGGAAAAGAGAAGTAAGGAATTACAAAGGCACGAGGCCAGGATTATAATCACTCAAGCTCACAATCTCTCTAAATACAATCACTCAGCTCTCTCTCATCGCTCAATTATAAAAGATCCTACCTCAGGATATACAAATGGAAGAAGGCGATGTCCATACATTACGTTTCGTATAGGTGAAAACTTTAACGTGATTGTACACCTCAAAACGCCAAGGAACTTTATGCCTCAGCGCGTCCAATCGAGCTCCATCTTAAATTTGGTGGCCTATGCAGGTAGAGCTGTCAAGACGGGCCGACGGGACGGACCGGCCCGTAACCCACCATAACCCACCATTTGGCGGGGCGGGGCGAGCCGACCCACCATTTTGGCGGGCTGAAAAATTCCAACCGAGCCCAACCCAAAGGCGGGACGGCCCGCTTAATTTTTTTTTTAAATTTTCAATTATTGTTTAGTTTCTTAAAAGGAAAAAAAATCATATATATAATATTTTCTACTCACTCTCATATGCATCAAATTACAAGTAAAGTACAAGAAATATTATAATAGTAGATATTTCTTTAAAACACCTTCATTCATGTAAATAAATTACAAAATTTAATATTTTATACGTCATTACTTGCATTAAATGAGAATTTTTATCATTTAAAATACATATCTCATATATGTGCTAAATAAAAAATTAAAAATTTTATAAAAAATAAATGGCGGGCCAACCCACTTGGCCCGCGGGCTAGCCCACCACGGGGCGGGCTACTAGCGGGCCAGCCCATCTAGGCCCGCCTGTTCGACGGGCTCCTAAATGCTCGGCCCAACCCACCTTTTTGGCGGTCGGGGCGGGCCGGCCCAACGGGCTTAGCCCATTTTGACAGCTCTATATGCAGGTCAGAGCATATCATATCGGTTATGTAACTGTACTGATACGAGCCTGCGACTATAACTAAACCTTAGGAATCTCAATCCATACTGCCTTGAAAATTTTTCTAGAAAATTTCTTTACGTCTTTGAAATTTCATATTTGTTCTCGATTATTCTTTTTTGCCTTCCCATACCCTTGATTCTCGTCCCTTCCTATTTCGGGGTGACGAATGATCGTGCTGTCTAGAATTTATCAGAAATTCTTAAGTTATAGTATAATATTGCTTGATTATTGAATATTTGGTTGTTTATAGATATGAAGGATTATAGATGCCATATGCCCTAGATATCTGTTGGTAGGATTGTTAGCAACTAGTTAGAAGATTATAAGATTTTAGTTTTGAGGAGTAGTACGACCAAAGGTGAGTGGAAGTCCTAGGGGTTATGTAGTTACAAAATGGCTATGAGAAGGATATAAACTATTTTAAGAAATTAAAATTTAAGGAGATTAAGGTAATAGTAGACTTCCTTTTTGAATTTTAAGGAATAGTTATGAATTAGAATTTCGAGGACGAATTATTTTTAAGGTGGGTAGATTTGTAGCTCTCCTTCCCAAAAATTCTAAAATATTTTTATTTATTTGATTTGAATGGTGATGTTTAAAATTTTATAAATAATTAATTAGTTAATTATTACGGTAGAATGCTTTAAGTCATGGTTAAGATTTGGAGTACAAGATGACTAGAAATTGTGGCACAGGTAGTGCAGTGGCGTGCCTTGACTAGCGTTCTAGCCATGGTGGGGAAGGCCAAGCCATAAATATGTCCTAACTAGAAAAACCAGGCCAAGTTGTGACTTAACCTCTAAAGACATTTTAATTATTTATTTATTATATTATTAACTTGTAGGAGACCCAGTTGTACCGAGTTGGCCCAGGCTGAACCCAAACCAAGCACAAGCCCATGTAGACATATAGTACGTCTAAAGAGGCCCATGTAGATAATTATGGGGGTGATTTAATTAGTGTATTTATTTTAGTAGATAAATAAGTAATTTTATGTAAATGGGCATTGTATATGATATTCGTGTATGGATGTTTGGTTTCTGAGTGTATGATGACATGTCTTAGAAAATGTCTTTCAGATTGTGAGAATTGCTAGGCTATATATATACTGGTGAATATATAGGTACGTATATTTATAGTATACAAATATTAGGCATTACGTGTATATTAATATATCTTATTTATACAAACTTCATAAATATTTCTTATATTTAACTAAAGTGTATATATGTATATATGTATATATATATATATATATATATATATATATATATATATATATATATATAAAAAATATATATATATATATATATATATATATATATATATATATATATTATATATATATATATATATATAATATACATATATATATATATATATATATATATGTATATATATATATATATATATATATATATATATATATATATATATATATATATATATATATATATATATTAATATATCTTATTTTGTACGTCGCATAATTGTATTGTACGTCGCGCACAAAATTTTGTTTTTCGTAATTGCTCGACGAGTGCGAATATGTGCGAGCGTATATATTTTGGAAAAATAATTTTTCTATTTTATTAGTTCCAAAATAATATACATAATAATTATTTTTAGCTACCGTACCAAAATTTCCAAGTTTATGATTTTATTTATGAAAAGCCTTTCGTTTATATAGTTATAATAATAAATAATATTCTTATGAAATGGTATACTAGAAAAGTATATTTATGTAAATATTATTTGTGCATACATATATATATATTTCATAATTATTTATTTTAAATAATAATACAATTTTTGGAATTATTATTATAAGTATTTTTAGAAAATATATTTTGAAATTTTTGTGGCAATTTAAATCTTTGATTAGATTTTATGGATTTGATTTAAATAGTTTAAATTTAAAGATAGAATTTATATTGAGTTTAGATTATCTAGATTTAAATTGGAATTGAATTTGAATTTAGATTTGATTTTATTGATTTAAATTTAATTATCTAATTGTGTTTAAATAAATTCCAATCCTATCCAAATAAGAATTCCCATATTCTATAAATAGGCAGGTACTCCTCCATAATTTCTACCACCCACGTGCATCATGTCCATGTTTTCCCTCCCACATCTTATTCCAAAATTTACATATACATGAACCTTTCCCCGTGTTGACAATCCCGACACAATCAAATCCCTAACCTAACCCTACTCTAAACCCCATCCCCGTTCGTGTCCTCCCCCTGCCTCCGTCGATTCCTCAGCCATCGCCACTACCACCGTTGACCCCACCACGTCTCGAGTCCCGACCGCCACACCACCACCACCATCTTCGTCCCTAAAACTCCGACACCATCACCAACACAACTACAGCCCAAAATACTACTGCAGCCTCACAACCATCACCCTCCTTTCCGGCTAGACCCGAATCCAACCATCACTACAGCCACCACCATGGTTACTGTCGCGACAGCCAGCCCCAACTCTACCTCGACAACCATCCTCACCGTCGCACCCCAAACAAAACTCCACCACCACCAAGGTGGCCACTCCGGCCATCCTCGCCGGCCGACTCCACGACAACCCCACCGTCAAGCTTGCATGTATTTCAGACCTGTATTTATTTTCTCGGATTTTAGCATGTACTTGTAATTAGCTTGACTTGCAGATGTTGGTTCTCGTGATTGGGTTTTACCTGGCTTGGTTTATTTTGTGGAGGAGAATTGGTTTGATTTGGTTTGGTTTGGTTTAACATGCATTGGAGCACTTTAACCTACACTCCACCCTCAACACAACACAACTCACCCTCATTAAAACTCTACCTACTTTTCTCTTTCCTCTTTATTCTCTCATTTATTTCTCCATCTTCTTCTTCTTCCTTCCTCTACACAACACTCCACCCATAGGCAAGTGCACCTTGCCACCACATGAGAACCATATTTTATTTGTTCATTAGCTAGATTAGGCCATGGTGATCAATATTAGAACTTGACATTTTGTGATTTGGAGTCTCCATTGTTCTAGATCTAAGTTTCGTTATTTTTGGATTTATATGGTTTTGATCTATTTTGGTTGGATATTTGTGGGTTTTGATGCTTCCATGTGGAAGAGAATTCAATTTTACTCAAGTTAGACCTTTGAAAATCTAGATTTGGCTTTGATTTGACTAAGATATCAAAGATTAAATTTTGGGTGTTCTTGATGTTCCTCTCGGCCTGGAGAAGAAGATCTACAGTCTGCGCTCTTTAGCGCAGCACTGACCGCACAGCCTCCCCCGCGCCGTGCTCTTTAGCGTTGGTCGCTGACTGCGCAGCCTGGCCGCTGCCCGATTGAGCAACCAACCCTGCGCCATCGGCTCCTGTGCGCTTGACCCCTGCGAAGTCTGCATCCTGCGCCATCCATTGCCTGCGCAGTCTAAGTCTGCGCACTTTGCAGCCTGCGCCAACCATTCCTGCGCACTTCACCCCTGCGCAGTTCACTCCTGCGCAGTCCATTCCTGCGCACTCCACCCCTGCACAGTTCACTCCTGCGCACTTGGCCCATGCGCCATCTGCCCCTGCGCCCTGTGCTCCTGCGCACTTGGCATCCTGCGCAGCTGACACCCTGCGCAATCCAACCCCTTACCCCTTGCGCAAACCATTGGCTCTTGGAGTTTTGGTTTTATTTCTTTAAGCTTGGCTCTTCTATAGCCCTGTATTTTGATATTTTATTAGATATTTTACGCCCATTTTATATCCTTACGCCTTTTGTCATGAACTTGATTTTACTTAATATATTTGGAATGACTATTGTACATGGCATGGTATGACATGGAACTAGCATAACACGACAGTGACCCGTAGTGGTGCACTCCTGACATGACCAATCTGACATGATAGTGGCCCGTCGTGGCGCACTCCTGACAAGTACCCTGACATGATTTATCTTGATGCTGTTGCGATGGCTAACTTGACTCGTATAATCAACTTGACACCGTGGGTATTCCTGCTTGCTTGCTTGTGCAATCCACTTGTCTTGTCTTGCATCATGTCTAGGACGTGACTCCCTGGTTCCCACGGTCAGGGATTCATACTGAATATGGATTAGGCTAATGACTAGATCAAACTATAGTTCATGGAGAATTTCCAGTCACAGGCAATCTCGTTATCTGGGCGCTCTTAATTGGACTTGTAGCTTGCCGACGAGTAGAGCACATTTTCAGCGCACTGTCATGTGTTGCACCCTCTAAGTCACCTAAGGGTATATCGTCTCCGGGGCGATGTACCCAACCATACTTTCAACCTGCAGAAGGATAACTGGATGGTCTGCAGGGCTTGGGACTGGAAAATTCTCATTGCATCTTGTTAGTAATTAAGGCTTGTGATAACCCTAGTTAGTTAAGTAGTAAGCCGTAGTAATTGCTTGGCCGCATTGTGAATGGATGGAGTCTAGCCTTGTCTAGTACCAGTACCTAACTACTCTTGAACTTGACTGTTTTACTTATTATTAAACAATAAATGGGTGGAGACAGAGTGCTATTCAGGCGAAGGATTACAACCCCGGTCCTTGTTTGGTTTACGGGTTGTAACCTGGTTTCCAGAATGGTTCCACGTCCCTAGTCGTTTATTGCCCTGACGTGCTCTTTATTACTTGTACTTTTCTTCCAATTTCTTATGATTATGATATGCTGGTTTTGTTCTTATTTCGTGGCCTCCTTTGTGGCACTTGCTCTTTCTGGGGTTTGACCCAGCTGGTTTTGTGTGGCCAGATTTTGGAGCAGCACCCGAGGATCTACTGAACCTCCAGCCCGATGGTGGCGACTAGAAGGAACCCGGGCTACGAATGGGTTTTCTATTTTGTTTCGCTCACTCTATTGTAAAGTTATTCTTTTGAGGCGTTTAGCCGACGAGCACCTGTTAGCTCGATGCACTTTACTTACTGTCTGCCTACGGGCTGTAAACATAATTAACAAATCCTAGGGTTGATCATGTATGACTTCACTCTTGCTAGTCCTAGCATTTTGTACGACTAGCTTCATGATCAGCTGATATGTAATATCTGGGACGCCTTTTATTGTATATTTGATGGTCAAACATCTTGTAACTATATTACTTGCTTGAGATTGAAACAGTAGGCTCGACCTTAAGAGACCGTTGACCCTCATATCTAGACAGCCGTGACCGTATAGTTGAGATGTATTCTATTTCAATATACGTAGCTGGCTATGTTCGCCTCCGCTCTCCAGTATTCTGGTTCTGGGGCGTGACATGGTTTAAGTGGTGGCCCATGCAGGTCTTGTCAATCAAGAAATGTGAGGGTTTTCCAATAGATGTCTCAATCATTACTCGTCCTTGATCTCCGTTCATGTCCTCTGAATCTCTGGATTCTTGCCTTGATCATGTGCTTGTATCGTTGATCTGTCCTGGTCCTTCCTTATTGTTTTCCCTGTGTCGTCTTCTTCAGCGGCACTGTACCTGACCCTGCCGATCAGCAAGGTGGAGCACCTCCCGTGGACCAGCAACCTGGAGATTAAGCCCAGCATTCTGGAGTAGCCTCCAGAGTTATACCTACTGGAGGAGAGCCTCCAGTTCAGCCTGTTCAGCCTGCCGAGCCGGATGATGGCACCTTGGTAGGTCTCATCAGAGCCTTGATAACTTCTCAAGATCGCAGAGGAGACGCCTTGCACCAGACTGTGGCCGATGCTTTGACCAGAGGCGGTCATCCAGGGAACAGCACGGCCAACAACTTCAAGCGCTTGAACCCTCCCTTCTTCGACGGCAGCGAGGATGCGATTGCCGCGGACGCTTGGCTTCAGGATACCGAGGTGATTCTGGAAGCAGTTAGGACACCTGAGAATGAGAAGGTGGCGGTGGTACGCCTGCAGTTGTTGGACTTAGCTCACAGTTGGTGGGCAGCGCAAGCCATAGGATTAGTGGCACCCATTGCTTGGACAGTGTTTAGAGAGAGATTCCAGACGAAGTATTTCGATATTGTAGCTTGGTACGACCTACAGACAAGATTTACCAACTTGAAGCAAGGAGACAGAACAGTCGACAGTTATACATCTGAGTTTTCTAGGCTCAGTAGGTTTGCCCCTACCTTGGTGGCGACCGAGTTTGATAGGGCCCAGCGGTTCCAGCAGGGGCTACATTTGGAGATCTTATTGGCAGTCGAGCAGTTCGAGCACCAGACGTTCGATGCAGTATTGAGGGCATCTAGGAGGCATGAGTATACCTTCCAGAGGATTGTGGATAGGACCAGAGGCAGGAAGCAGTCCCACAGTCAGATGCACCAATCATCAGCCCCAGCCCCGGCAGCTAGAAGTTTGACCATTGGAACTCTGAGGCGGGCGGTCTCAGTAACGTCGGTTCAGTATTCGACCCCGACGTACCCGCAGTAGCAGAAGCAGAAGCAGACTTTCGTGATAGGATGTTCTCATTGCGGGAAGCCAGGCCATGTAGTGGCAGATTATCGTAGGGCACAAGGATTGTGCCTAGCTTGTGGAGCGACAGATCACAAGATAGGAGCCTGCCCGAATAGGGGTAGTTCTTCCTCTTCCAACCTAACCAGTCCATCGGTTAGGGGACCAGCACCTGTGCAGCAGCAGCAGTACCCGAGGCTATTGTTGCCTCAGGCCCAGGCATTTCATCAGCAGAACCAGCAGCAGTATACCCAAGCCCAAGTGCAGAGCAGGCAGAGAAGTTTCCAGCAGAGGGGACCCACAGCTAGAGGTCAGGCCATGATAATGGCTATGGAAGAAGAAGTTGCACCAGGTGAGGTAGTGGCAGGTACTATTCTCGTCAACTCCTTTCCAGCATTGGTATTATTTGATTCTGGTGCATCGCATTCATTCATGTCTGCACGATTCGCGACACGGATAGGATTGGAGCCCAAGTCATTATCAGTGAGGCTCAATATACTTACTGGTAATGGTCTTGTGGGAGTAGATCGAGTGTTTTCCTCGTGTCGGATCGTAGTTAGCGGTAGAGAATTCCCCGCTAGATTTATAGAATTCCCTATGGCAGACTATGATGTAGTCTTAGGCATGGATTGGTTGAGGAACCAGTATGCTAGGATAGACTGCCATGTTGGCAGAGTTGTTTTCAGCATTCCAGGCGAGCCAGAGTTTTCATTTTCCAGAGGCGCGGTGGAGCCATCCTCCCCAGTGTTGCGGATGGCAGTAGCAGCAGTGCAGTTGCCCAGGATAGTTGAAGAGTTTCCAGATGTCTTCCCAGAGGAACTTCCAGGGATGCCGCCAGAGCGGGAGATCGAGTTCACTATAGACTTGATCCCTGGAACAACACCAATATCAGAGCGAGTCTACAGAATGGCGCCTTCAGTGTTGGAGATTTTGTACAAGATGATTGAAGAACTCAGGACCAAGGGATTCATTCGTGCAAGTGGATCGCCTTGGGGAGCCCCGATGCTTCTTGTGAAAAAGAAGGATGGTACATCCAGGTTATGTGTAGATTATCGTACCTTGAACTCAGTGACAATCAAGAACAGATACCCTCTTCCGAGGATAGATGACTTGTTTGATCAACTCAGAGGGGCTTCAGTGTTCTCAAAGATAGACTTGTGGTCAGGATACCACCAGATCAGAGTCAGAGAGCAGGACATCCCAAAGACAACATTTAGATCGAGATATGGGCATTGGGAGTTCCTTGTTATGCCCTTTGGAGCAACCAATGTGCCAGCTGTATTCATGGACCTCATGAATCGCATTTTTATGCCTTACCTGGATCAGTTCGTGATCGTGTTCCTAGATGATATCTTGGTCTACAGCAAGAGCGAAGCAGAGCATGAGCAGCATCTCAGAATCGTCCTTCAGACGCTTAGAGAGCACAAGTTGTACGCCAAGTTCAGTAAATGCGAGTTCTGGCTCGATCGTATTTTGTACTTGGGTCACATCATTACTCGAGGAGGAGTGGAAGTGGATCCCCAGAAGATTATGGCTATCGAGGCTTGGCCAGCACCTAGTTCAGTGGCAGAGGTTCGCAGCTTCCTTGGATTGGCCGGCTACTACCGGCGATTCGTTTTAGATTTTGCAAGGATTTCAGCGCGGATGACCCAGTTAACTCGTAAGGATGTGCCGTTTGTTTGGACAGTAGAGTGTCAGGAATCAGTTAAGAAGTTGAAGCGAGGATTGATAACGGCTCCCATTCTTACACTTCCAGATGGGACCGAAGGATTCACAGTTTATTACGACGCTTCAGGCAGAGGATTGGGATGTGTCTTGATGCAGCATGGAAAGGTAATATCTTATGTATCATGCCAACTTCGTGACCATGAGAAGAATTACCCGACCCACGACTTGGAGCTAGCAGCAGTAGTGTTTGCACTTAAGTTGTGGAGGCACTACTTGTACGGAGATAGAGTGGAGATATTTACTGATCACAAGAGCCTGAAGTATGTTTTCACCCAGAAGGATCTTAATATGCGGCAGAGAAGATGGCTTGAGCTATTGGTGGACTACGATGTGGATTTGCAGTATCACCCAGGGAAGGCCAACGTAGTAGCAGATGCGTTGAGCTGGAGAGCCGGAGTTTATTTTCTGACGGCGCAACCAGAGTTATTGGCAGATTTTCAGAAGATGGGAATTGAAGTGGTTCTTCCTTCCAGTATGGCATTGATGGCCAGTCTACAGGTTCAGTCCAGCATAGTTGAGAGGATCAGGACGGCACAATCTACAGATTCCAAGCTTCAGCGGCTCAGAGCAGAGTGTGAGGCAGGAAGAAGGCCAGAGTTGTGCATTCATGAAGATGGTACACTTCGACACGGCTCTCGTCTTTGTGTACCCAGTGGAGATATCAGACATGAAGTCATAGCAGAAGCTCACAGCTCGCAGTATTCTATTCATCCCGGTGGTACGAAGATGTACCGTGATATTCGTCAGCATTTCTGGTGGAATGACATGAAGAGGGAGATAGCCTGGTTTGTCTCTCAGTGTTTGGTTTGCCAGCAGGTTAAAGCTGAACATCAGAGGCCCGCTGGACTTCTTCAGTCCTTGCCGATTCCAGAATGGAAGTGGGAGCATGTGACCAAAGATTTTGTGACTGGATTGCCTAGATCCCCAGCTGTTCGAGATGCTATTTGGGTTATAGTTGACCGGCTCACGAAGGTGGCTCATTTTCTCCCATTTAGAGTTGGGCAGTCAATGGCTCAGTTGACAGAGATGTACCTCAGGCAGATTGTCAGGCTTCACGGGGTGCCCGTCAGTATCACCTCGGACCGAGATTCAAGGTTTACGTCATACTTTTGGCGTAGCTTGCAAGAGAGTTTGGGAACTCGTCTCCAGTTCAGTTCGGCATATCATCCGTAGACAGATGGCCAGTCAGAGCGCACTATCCAGACTCTTGAAGACATGTTAAGATCTTGTACACTTGACTTTAGTGGTTCGTGGGAAGATCACCTGCATCTTGTGGAATTCTCGTACAACAATAGTTTCCAGGCCAGCATCCAGATGGCACCATTCGAGGCTCTGTATGGTAGGAAGTGCAGATCCCCGCTAGCATGGGATGATGTCGGAGAGAGGCAGATGCTTTGTCCAGAGATGATTGCCCAGACAATTGAAGTGGTCAGAAGGATCAGAGATCGTCTTCGAATTGCCCAAGATCGCCAGCGGCATTGGGCCGATGCTCATAGACGTCCCTTGGAGATTGCTATCGGCGACCATGTATTCCTTAGGATCTCGTCTAACCGCGGCGTCATTCGCTTTGGCATACGGGAAAAGCTTAGTCCTTGGTATATAGGGCCGTTCGATATCCTGGAGTGAGTAGGAGGTGTATCCTATCGTCTTGCTCTTTCGCCGTCGCTAAGTGAGGTGCATGATGTATTCCATGTGTCCCAATTACGATGGTACGTCTCGGACCCGAGCCACATCCTAGACCATTCGGAACTGGTTGTTGGCACCAACCTTTCGTATGAGGAGAGGCCCGTGTCTATATTGGACCGGAGAGAGAAGATACTCAAGAACAAGACTATTAGTTTAGTCCGTCTTGCTTGGGGTCATCACTCTCTAGGTGAGTCAACGTGGGAGCGTGAGGATGATATCCGATCGCGATATCCCTACCTGTTTGACTCGTAAGGTATAATGTCTTCCTTATGCCTTATGTTTTCCATCCCTTGCTTGCATGTATGATTGTCTGATTGCTTGCCTGGTTATAGCTTGCCTGTGATTAATATAGCTTGTCCTTGTCTCTCTAGCCTCTTAATTAAATTCCGAGGACGAAATTCTTTTAAGGTGGATAGAGTTGTAACACCCATTTCTCAGAACACGTATTTTGTCAAGCTTGCATGTATTTCAGACCTGTATTTATTTTCTCGGATTTTGACATGTACTTGTAATTAGCTTGACTTGCAGATGTTGGTTCTCGTGATTGGGTTTTACCTGGCTTGGTTTATTTTATGGAGGAGAATTAGTTTGATTTGGTTTGGTTTGGTTTAACATGCATTGGAGCACTTTAACCTACACTCCACCCTCAACACAACACAACTAACCGTCATTAAAACTCCACCTACTTTTCTCTCTCCTCTTTATTCTCTTATTTATTTCTCCATCTTCTTCTTCTTCCTTCCTCTACACAACACTCCACCCATAGGCAAGTGCACCTTGCCACCACATGAGAACCACATTTTATTTATTCATTAGCTAGATTAGGCCATGGTGATCAACATTAGAACTTGACATTTTGTGATTTGGAGTCTTCATTGTTCTAGATCTAAGTTTCTTTATTTTTGGATTTACATAGTTTTGATCTATTTTGGTTGGATATTTGTGGGTTTTGATGCTTCCATGTGGAAGAGAATTCAATTTTACTCAAGTTAGACCCTTGAAAATCTAGATTTGGCTTTGATTTGACTAAGATATGAAAGATTAAATTTTGGGTGTTCTTGATGTTCCTCTCGGCCTGGAGAAGAAGATCTACAGTCTGCGCTCTTTAGCGCAGCACTGACCGTGCAGCCTCCCCCGCGCCGCGCTCTTTAGCGTTGGTCGCTGACTGCGCAGCCTGGCCGCTGCCCGATTGTGCAACCAACCCTGCGCCATCGGCTCCTGCGCGCTTGACCCCTGCGAAGTCTGCATCCTGCGCCATCCATTGCCTGCGCAGTCTAAGTCTGCGCACTTCGCAGCCTGCGCCAACCATTCCTGCGCACTTCACCCTTGCGCAGTTCACTCCTGCGCAGTCCATTCCTGCGCACTCCACCCCTGCGCAGTTCACTCCTGCGCACTTGGCCCATACGCCATCTGCCCCTGCGCCCTGTGCTCCTGCGCACTTGGCATCCTGCGCAGCTGACACCCTGCGCAATCCAACCCCTGACCCCTTGCGCAAACCATTAGCTCTTGGAGTTTTGGTTTTATTTCTTTAAGCTTGGCTCTTCTATAGCCCTGTATTTTGATATTTTATTAGATATTTTACGCCCATTTTATATCCTTACGCCTTTTGTCATGAACTTGATTTTACTTAATATGTTTGGAATGACTATTGTACATGGCATGGTATGACATGGAACTAGCATAACACGACAGTGACCCGTAGTGGTGCACTCTTGACATGACCAATCTGACATGATAGTGGCCCGTCGTGGCGCACTCCTGACAAGTACCGTGACATGATTTATCTTGATGCTGTTGCGACGGCTAACTTGACTCGTATAATCAACTTGACACCGTGGGTGTTCCTGCTTGCTTGCTTGTACAATCCACTTGTCTTGTCTTGCATCATGTCTAGGACGTGACTCCCTGGTTCCCACGGTCAGGGATTCATACTGAATATGGATTAGGCTAATGACTAGATCAAACTATAGTTCATGGAGAATTTCCAGTCACAGGCAATCTCGTTATCTGGGCGCTCTTAATTGGACTTGTAGCTTGCCGACGAGTAGAGCACATTTCCAGCGCACTGTCATGTGTTGTACCCTCTAAGTCACCTAAGGGTATATCGTCTCCGGGGCGATGTACCCAACCATACTCTCAACCTGCAGAAGGATAACAGGATGGTCTGCAGGGCTTGGGACTGGAAAATTCTCATTGCATCTTGAACTTGACTGTTTTACTTATTATTAAACAATAAATGGGTGGAGACAGAGTACTATTCAGGCGAAGGGTTACAACCCCGGTCCTTGTTTGGTTTACGGGTTATAATCTGGTTTCCAGAATGGTTCCACGTCCCTAGTCGTTTATTGCCCTGACGTGCTCTTTATTACTTGTACTTTTCTTCTAATTTCTTATGATTCTGATATGCTGGTTTTGTTCTTATTTCGTGGTCTCCTTTGTGGCACTTGCTCTTTCTGGGGTTTGACCCAGCTGGTTTTGTGTGGCCAGATTTTGGAGCAGCACCCGAGGATCTACCGAACCTCCAGCCCGATGGTGGCGACTAGAAGGAACCCGGGCTACGAGTGGGTTTCCTATTTTGTTTCGCTCACTCTATTGTAAAGTTATTCTTTTGAGGCGTTTAGCCGACGAGCACCTGTTAGCTCGATGCACTTTACTTACTGTCTGCCTACGGGCTGTAAACATGATTAACAAATCCTAGGGTTGATCGTGTATGACTTCACTCTTGCTAGTCCTAGCATTTTGTACGACTAGCTTCATGATCAGCTGATATGTAATATCTGGGACGCCTTTTATTGTATATTTGATGGTCAAACATCTTGTAACTATATTACTTGCTTGAGATTGAGACAGTAGGCTCGACCTTAAGAGACCATTGGCTTGTAGTAAACCCTCATATCTAGACAGCCGTGACCGTATAGTTGAGATGTATTCTATTTCAATATACGTAGCTGGCTATGTTCGCCCCCGCTCTCCAGTATTCTGGTTCTGGGGCGTGACACAACCAATTCTCGTCTCCTTTATATTTTTTTCCTAAACCATTCTTCTCTCTCTGTAAAAAAAATGAGAATAGAAGAAGAAACCTTCTCTCTCCTCACGTGAAAGTCCTCACTTTGCTATTTATTTTATACTTTTTATTTGCCTTCCTCCTTCTTCATTTTTCTGTTACAAACTTCTAGTTGTTATACTTTGTGAAGAAAATGTGTGTACTAAATACATACACTATTATATTATTAGAATTATTTACTATATTTGATTTTATTAATATCACCAGTATTGGATGTATAAATAAGTATTAGTTCAAAAAAATTATATATGTAAAATATATATTAATGAGCTTGGCCCAATATGTAATTCTCCAACTGGATTGCAAAGGCATAAATATATTACTATATATAGGACTTATTTTTCAGCTAGATCTATTTTACCTAAAATGAGTTCTAATAATTTCAAACATTTGTATAAAATTACTTTTAAATAAAGTTTTCTATCTCAAAATCCTATTCATACAACCTTATTATATTTTAGCCTAAATCTATTTTTCCATCTTTTTGAATTATTCTCCTAAAAGTTATTTTACTAATAAAAATCTAGTTTTGAGATATTATAGATGTTTTTTTTATATAGTATATATATAATTATTCAATTTTCTTGGAGTATTATTCTTTGCGTGGATAATCCTACTATACCTATTCCATTTCCACTTCTGTACTTCATTATGTCCACCCTAACTAATTTGCCCGTCTGGACCCAATGGAACTGTCCGTGCCACCACCCGAGGCCACCTTGCATAGTGGTTGCACCAAAGTCGCAGTTCGTGCCACCGTGATTATCGCAGCACACTAGGCGTCCTACCAGGCAAAACACATTGCCATTTGCTGTTTATTTATTTTTGCTCATATTTCATGCATTATTCATTATTTTTTTTATGCAAAATAAACTGTGATACATGGCATAACCTGTTAGAACTTACTGTTCAGTTATATTTCCTGCTATGTATTAGTTTTCTTACACATTAAACCTAGATTTAAGGGACCACCTTGTGTGTTGCATTCATTTGGCCTGGACACGTTGTACCACGAAGTTGTGTGTCGCATGTAGAACACGGACGCGCGTGACTGGCTGGCCACCGGTGCGTATAATGTAAAATCCCTAAATTTTTGGGAATATTTTTTTGGTTATTTAAAAAGACTTAAAAAATGAATTTATGCCATTTATGATTTTTATTATAAATGAACTTAGCCATTTTTGAGTTTTGGAGCACTAGACGACCATGAACTTTGGCACGGAAGATGTAACAGTGTGCTTTGACCAGTATATTAGCAATGCCGTGGGAGGCCTAGCCATAGTTCTGTCCAAATTAGGAAAACCAGGCCAAGTTGTGAATTAACTCATTTAAATTATTTTAATTAAATATTATTTTTTATATTGATTTTAGATGACCCGGTTTGTCCAATTCAGCCCGAACTGGGCCCGAACCAAATTTAAGCCCATGCAGGCATGTGGTGTGACCAATGTGGCCATGTAGACATATTTTATGTACGTAAAAATATTTTCTAAATTATTTTAGAATTTCATGTACAATTTCTAATTATTTAATTATTTGTTCAATTATTGGTATTTTTATTATTATTAAATAATGTTTAATATTTGTATAATTTTCGGACCCAGATAAGGGTGTGCGGTATAAGTCCACCAATTGGAATAATTTTTATTATTTTATTATTTCTTAAGTTATTTTGTGACGATTAAATAAATATGTTCATTCTATTTAAATATTATTATTATTATTATTTTGAGTTGGTTTATTGTGAATGGAATTTATATATATATGTAGATATATTTAAATATATTAAATATTGGATATGTGACATTTAAATTGTTATTTGATTTTAATAGATTATGGTGTATATATATGGATATACTCAACCCTGTCCCACTTCTGGATATGTGACATTTAAATTGTTATTTGATTTTAATAGATTATGTCGTCAATATTCTCGTCTGGACAGAGCCCTCACGAACGCGCGTTGGCACGGAATGGGGATCAACTCAACCCTGTCCCACCTCAACTCCACAGAATCCGACCACGCCCCTATTCTAGTTGAAATCAAAAACAATACCAACCCATCCAAAAAGAACTTCCAATTCCTTGACTTCTGGACCGATCACCCACAGTTTTTGGGTATCGTGGCGGAAGCTTGGAATGGTCAGGACTCCCCCAATCCCCTCACTCGGGTCAGCAAAAAGCTCAAAGCTACAAGGAAAGCTCTTTCCAATTGGAGCAAACAAACCTTCAGGGACATTTTTCAAGCGGTTCGGGTAGCAGAGGATGATGTCACCCGCGTCGAAGCCAAATTCATATCCGATCGATCCTCCGAGTCCAGGAGAGCCCTGAACCGAACCAAGGCTATAATCTAATTCAGGCTCAAAGTTGAGACTGACTTCTGGAAGCAGAAAGCGAGACTGAAATGGGACAGCGAGGGGGACAAAAACTCAAAATATTTCCACTCCTGCGTCAATGGCAGAAGACACAAACTATCGATTCACCATACCGCAGACGAGAATGGGAACATCATAACAGACTATAAGGGAATCCAAGCGGCTGCTGCTGAATTCTATTCCAAATTATTCTCCAAAGAGACGGTTCACAAAGACAGATCCTTCTTAGACCAAATACCCACTCTCATTAACGACCTCGACAATGCCCAGTTGGAGCGCCCCCTAACCGAACAGGAAGTGAAAGAAGCGGTGTGGGCTCTGAACGAGCACAGTGCCCCAGGCCCGGACGACTTTTCTGGCGTCTTCTTTCGAACCTGTTGGGATATTATCAAGCATGACATCACCGAAGCGGCTATTGCTTTCCTCGATGGAGCTACTTACCCCAAAGCCATCTCCAGCGCCAAGCTTATCCTTATCCCAAAAAAGACAACCTAGAATCCTTCCGCGACTTTCGACCCATCAGTCTTTGCACTTTCACCAACAAAATTATATCCATGATCATCGCCACCAGGATGGAAGATACTCTCCCCAAAATCATCTCAGAGGAGCAAAGCGGGTTCGTTCGAGGAAGGAACATCCAGACAATATTATGCTGGCCCAAGAGCTAATCACCTGCATGAAATTTCCCGCTAGAGGGGGCAACATAGCCATCAAAATTGACATGGAGAAAGCTTATGACAGACTGGATTGGCAATTCATGATCTGGGTCTTCAGGACATTCGGATCTTCAAAAAATTGGACCAACACCATGTGGAGATCCGTCAGCAACTCATGGTTCTCCACAGTTATCAACGATCAATCTGAGGGTTTCTTCAAATCTAGTCACGATGTTAGACAAGGCGACCCTCTATCTTCCACTGTCTTCATTATCGCAGCTAATACCCTGAGCAAAAACCTTAACAACATGGTCAGCACTCCTAACTTCCAGCACTATCATACATCCAGTGGATGCCCTATCATCACCCACCTGGCCTTCACCGACGATTTACTCATCTTCTCATCCGGGAAGGTTGGATCGATGGAGGTCGTCCATAACACCCTGCAGAGGTACTCTAGATGCTCAGGCCAGAAGATCAATCATTCCAAGAGCGTTATCTACGCCCACCACAGCATCAAAAGAGAGAACACTGTCAGACTATCCAATTTAACATCCTTCTCGGTGGCGCACCCTCCGTTCAACTATCTCGGTTGCCCCCTCGTATATAGGAAATCCAATGCCGGCATCTTTGATAACTTGATCACCAGAACCAGGAACAAAATTGAGAGATGGCATAATGCTACTTTGTCCCCAGGCGGCAAGATAATTCTCATCAAACATGTGTTCAATTCCGTTCCCATCCACACCCCGGCGGTGTACTCCCCGACTATGAAGGTCCTCGCGTCGATTGAGCAGATCTTCTGTAATTTCTTTTGGGGGCACAACAAAGGGCTTGACAAACACCACTGGGCCAGCTGGGATGCCATGGCTAAACCTACTGAGAACGGGGGGCTGGGATTCACCAAACTCAATCCCATCTTCAATGCTTTTTCGATAAAATTGTGGTAGAAACTCCGCACGAGCAAAAACCTATGGACCAAGTTCATGAAGGCCAGGTACTTCAAACACATCCACCCAGCGATGGCCAGATCCAACAGCAGATCCTCTGCAGCGTGGCGTCGCATTCTAAGTGGCCGCGACTTGGCCGAGCCAGCGATAAGACTCCATCTGGGTGATGGCGAGTCGAATCCCTTCCTGGAGAGATGGATTGGTGATAGCCTTATCCCGAACATTGCGGAGACACCCAGTAACAGTAGAATCAGAGACCTGTGGAACCCCACTAACAACGACTGGAACTGGGACCAGATTTACGAATGGTCCGGTAACAAAATGGTTGACAGCATCCGTCTGCACGGACTTAACCTCGGGAGCG
>JANAVB010006640.1:0-97500 GCA_029216955.1 Iris pallida | reverse complement strand
TGAGTTGGTTTATTGTGAATGGAATTTATATATATGTAGATATATTTAAATATATTAAATATTGGATATGTGACATTTAAATTGTTATTTGATTTTAATAGATTATGGTGTATATATATATATATATATATATATATATATATATATATATATATATATATATATATATATATATATATAAAGATTGAAAAGAATTGATAAAGAGAAAAAAAAAACAATGTGTGGTCGGCCCCACAAGTGGGAACCGACCACACATCTCCTAATTAAACAACACAAGCAGCAGCACTTGTTGGTCGCCCAACACAAGCAGCAGCAACAAGCTACTCTAATAGGGCCGAACTTCCCTATTATATATATATATATATATATATATATATATATATATATATATATATATATATATATATATATATATATATATAAGTTTAAAACCCTAAACTCCAAATCCCATTCAAACCCTAATCCGAATCTCTTCCTCCACCTTCTTCCTCCTCTCTCCTCCACCCTCGGCCAACCTCTCCCCCCATGAGCACAACAGCACCCCGCGACAACGGCAACGGAAACAACAACGACAACAACATCAACAGAATTTAAATTCAAGGTACCTAACTTTACCGTACGATTTCTCTCTCAATTCTTGTTCGATTTTGATTCCGTAAATTTGTGTAGAAAGCCCACATGACTCTCTTCGAGATACCCCAGGTGGATCTCAACATGGCCATCCAACTTGCTCGAAAAATCGAGACGAAGTTAGAGAAAAATCATTTTTCTGGAATATTAAAAACTGTTTTGAAACATCAACTTATCGGCCACTTTTCTTTACGTACATTAAAATTTTCTAGAAACTAATTGATGACAATCAAAGAGAACATAACCGAGATTGTAACGCACCTTATGGATTCACTTTTTATCTAGTGTGTAAAAAGTTATACGTTGTTAAAGTTTCACGAAAAATTATAAATTCTGTTTTCAAAAATTTTAAATAAATACCCCGATACGGCGTGCGCTCCGACAAACCGGGCGACGTGGTCGCACACTATACGCATCGAAAGACGCGTATGGATGTTGTCGACGTGTGAGAACTGACAGAACCCGATTTTTTTGCATGTGCGCGACGAAATCAGTGCGTATCCGTCGAGATACCCCCGTATCTACCCTTTGCAAATTAAGTCATAACTTCGTATACACTCATCAAATCATGACGAAACTTGTGCCCTTGGACTCGAAATATTTTTTTGGTCCCGTGAGCCAAGTTTGGTTAAATTCTGAGAAGGTTGATCGGGACGCCATTTTAGCGGGCCCATAATCCCACTCAACGGGCGATTTTGTGCACAGTCCACCGGAATCCAAAATTGGATATACCGTTGGGTTTGTCTCATCAAAAAAATCTATAGACATGTAGTTTGACGACTTTAGAGACCATAGGTTCTGGCACACATTTCGGTGCTAAGCGGGTCCAACGGTGGATATCGTTTTGACCTAAAATTATAATTTTGCCCCTGTTCCAGAATTTAACTTCTAGACAGGCGTTTCCTAGGAATATCTTATATTCCAAACTCGTTCGTGATGTTTGTTGCAGCATCCGGAGTCATCTGCGGGATTTGGCTTTTCTTGCTTTGTTTATTTGTCTGTTCGAGCTACTGGATTATTCTCTTGCACATAACCTCAGGCAAGATACCTTGCCACCTTACTCTGTGATTACTTTATTTTATTTTCAGTTATTTATTTTTAGTTTCTTATATTTGTTCTATATTTTATATTATGGTGCGTCCAAGTCACACTTGGTTGCAAACGACTATATCGGTCGTTCTAATTGCTTTTAAATTATTTTGCATTAACCTAGCATAGTGACCACCCATTGGATAATGAGGTATTGGTATATCTCATACGGCATTGACACATACTTTACCACGTATTGTGAGTCACATATAGGACACGTACTCACGTAGTCGGCCGGCCACCGATACATATGAGGCGTGCGACAGTTAGGAGTAACTGCCAATAGAATTGCAAGCTAGTAGACTTAGCAGTTACTAGATGGTCATATGAGTCATGGATGTGGCTCCATTAGGTATTGGGATGGAAGAACAATTCCTTGATGTATGGGCCACATTTACATACTGCTATTGTACCTGAAGCTCCGTTGGAGACGCAGGTTCGCCCTATTGTACTGATTTCCTCTAACGTTCAGGAAATGTTATTGACGTTTTCTTACTGATTCCCTCTGACGTTCGCCGAATGTTATGGACGGATTGTACTGATTCCCTATGAGAGGGACGATGCCACTGCTATACAGCCCGAGTGCCCATATGTGAAGGATTATTCTTTATTACATATTCACTATAGAATGGTTATGTACCCTATTGCATGCATTCCTTATTTTCTATTATATATCACAGTTTATATGGCATGGTGTTTTCTTGTATCTTGTTACGTCCCTTTGAGGACCTGGTTATCTCTCCAGGTGTGTGCTTCTGTGATATTGCAGGTGTTCTAGCCGAGGTCGTGATCTTCTCTATTCATTCAGAGATGACGTGTCTTGGGTCTTTCTTGCTACTCCCGCCAAATTATTAAGTTTTCATGTATATTTTTTCTTACTTGTTGGTAGTGGATTTGTCTCCGCCCAACATATTGTACTAAGATTTATTACAGTTGATTATATGATATCTTTTATTCTTACATTTGTGGATGAGATTAGATCACTCTTGGTTTACTACATGTTATAGCTTATGTATTCATACGAGGTTTCCATATATTGGAGTATACTTCGTATGTATACAGCTGGCATGTCTATGTACCTAGTCCTACGTATTTTGGGACTGGGGTATTACATATAAGCCGTACGATAGGAATAACGGTTGATAGAGGTTGCATGCTTAGTTTGACTTAGCGGTTATAGAGATTTACTGTTGTAGATACAACATAGTAGGTATTGGGCGGGGAGGACAATTTCTTAGCGTATGGGCTTCGATGCACTTTTCCTTGTGACCCGGAAGCTCCGCTGGAGATACGGGGTTGATGACCCATGATTACTGATGGCCACTGGCGTTCTGTGGAACGTTATGCTCTTATTGATTGGGCCTCTAGTGCCCCAAGGGGGGACTATGTCGATCCTATTTTAGCCAAGGCCCATGCGTAGGAAGAATTGTTCTTAACTACATTTCACTTAGAACGGTTAGGCATCTTTATCCGTTAGGTATGAGTACTTTTAGTTTGGGTACTTATATCTGACCATGACTTGGAACAATAACTTGTCGCAGATTAGTTCGTCACATCTTGTCCTTGTTTGGTTGTAGGTGTGGCTTACTACTCCGATGAGAAGGTATTGAACCTTGTTGCGGTCCGGATACCATATTTGATTCATAGCATGGAAAGATACGTCACCGTGAATTAGTTTACCATCTCCTATCTTTGTTTGGTTGGGGGGATGGTAAGCTAGTTCAATAGGTGTGTATTGGACCATGTTGTAATTCAATTTACTTATTTATTTGAGCAATATTTATTCAATTTATATGGCATGATATTATGTGTCTTGTTACGTCCTTCTGAGGACCTGGTTATCTCGTTAGGTGTGTGCTCTTGTCTTTTGCAAGTGCTCTAGCTCTAGTCATGACCATCTCCATTTCTTCGAGGATGATTGCGCTTGGATCGTCTTCGCTTTGCTCGCCAAAATTATTTGTTTTCTTATGTATTTTTTCTTTACTTGTTGGTAGTGGATTTGTCTCCGCCCAACATATTGTATCAAGACAATTCATTATCATTATATGATAACTTTTATTCATTTATTTTGTGTGGATGAGATTAGTCATGGTTCTACTGTATTTTACAGCTTACGTATATTTATTATACGGCTGGCATGTCTACGTTCCTAGTCCTACGTATTGTGGGACTAGGGTGTTACACTGCGCCTCTGGATTGAAGGCATTGGCTTTGAATTCTTCTTTTAAAGAGCACTGAATGACCGCTCCTTAATGAACGTCTCCCTCATAATTGCCACCGTTACTTGGGGAATTTTAAGGGGTCCTAGGATAGTCTAGGACTTAGTCGAATAAACTTTATTTAATGAGGTTCATCATGTTGAGTCCTAGGTTCATCCCATTAATGTAGAAACTTTGACTATCGGCCATGTGGCCTGTGTTTTGGACCACTCCTGTCCTATATAAAGGGGAGTTTCTTCTAAAGAGTTACGTGTTCTTCATCTTCTTGTCCTTCAACACCATGCTGGATCCAGACTTAGCTTCGAGTGGCGGTTGGCCTTGCCTAAGTCAGATTTTGGTTGAGGATTCCTTCGTTCGAAGGGGCTATGCCTACGTAGAAGAACTGTTGATGAGCCTCGAAACATGCTGGAACGCTTCTCAAGAGGAGTTCGAACCTGGATGACGTCTTACAGGTCTTCGAGGTCCTGACGACCTAGCTTATGGGTGGATGGCCAACCCGAAAAGCCACAGGTTGTGCTCTATCCTGCCCATTCTGGGCTTTTGAGACCTTCTGTGCCTTCTGAAAACCTGGGCCAATTGCTGCTTTAGAAAGTTGCTCGCTTCAGTCGAGTAGCTGATGAGCTTTTGGAGGGTTGTGCCTACAAGAAATTCAGAATACGCTTCAATGGGGATCAATATTCTAGTATGCGTACCGAGAAGAAGGGGACTGCCCTTTGACGAAGACTAAACCCCTTGTAGACTCCTCTAGGCTTTGCTGAATCTGTAATCGATCCTTTGTAGAAGAATAGGGTTGGTCCTTTATATGTAGCGTTGATGAGTCTATACTAGACCTTTGTAGACATGATAATAAAAGAACTTTCTTCCATATCTTCTGTTTTATCTTTTTAACACTCTGTCTACACAGTTATATTATTTGCGTGTGGTGGAGGAATATTGTCAGCTGAGATTTTTCATGCTTCTACAAGACCCCCTTTAATGTGTCCCAAACTTGGGTCAAGCTCGGGGTACTTTGAACAGAAGCATGAACACGTGTCTCTTTGTAGGCGAGATGCCCATCACTTCTGTTGTCAGGCTGACATCGTGATTAAGCTTCAGCATTAAATGCCTCTGTGTATGTAACTACGAAGAGTCTGTAATAGGTCTTTGTAGCCACATACTTCTGTATAAGGACTTTTTTGTCTCTTTATTTAACGAGCCCAGGTAAAAGGTTTTCTGGCCCTTCATGACCATGACAAGGGGTCATCACAAAAGACATGCATAATCAAAGGTAATATGAACGTGGCAGGCATAATCTTTGCTAGGATGTAGAACAATAATTCAGAGGTAGTTTTAACATTAACTGTTTTCTAGATAGCCATGATAATCAAAGGATCAATCAAGGAGAGGGCGACTACTTAGAGGTAATATGGACATGGTAAATATAGGAATTTTTGTAGAGATTCTTACTCAGAGGTAATATGGACATGGCAAGGATAGACTCCATGGGGGTATAAAACGACTCATAGGTAATATGGACATGAAGGGTTCTACGCATAACAACCACGGGGGGTTATTATAGAAGGGTTGCCTACTCAGAGGTAATATGTGTAGAAGCATGGAATTTCAGGCGCATCTACAGGCCGAAATTCCTATGCGCCTAACACTACATGCGCCAGGGAGCTCAAACGAAGTACTTAGCACAATAAGACAGCAAAAGTATAGACATCAAAAGGATTTTTATTTCATATAAAAGTTTATTACACGTCTAAAAAAGGCTTTACAAAAGGAGAATTTCTAAAAAGAAAGATCCTAAGACTACAGCCAGGCGCAGCAAACTGCCATGCGCCTCCTGACCGGCGCATCATCAGTTAGGCGCGTCCCTTCAGCATCATCAGTTAGGCACGTCCCTTCAGCATCTCAGTTATGCGCATCCCTTCAGCATCTCAGTTAGGCGCGTCCCTTCAACATCTCAGTTATGCGTATCCCTTCAGTATCTCAGTTATGCGCATCCCTTCAGCATCTCAATTATGCACATCCCTTCAACATCTCAGTTATGTACATCCCTTCAACGTCTCAGTCAGGCGTATCAGTTTCAGTTATGCGCATCCTGAAGTCTCACCATATGCGCTCCACTTCGACCCGATCAAGTGCTTCGACTAATGAAGCATTTATTGAGCAGAATGAGGGTGGGCGATCAAACCCACCCTAGCTGGAGAAAGAGCTCTCCAAAGCCCAAGGAAGAGGAGAGCACCGAAATCGATCCGCGGCTAAAGGAGCAGCTTTCAACACAACCAGAATGGGCAATACCCCACTCTGGCAGAAAAAAGAGCTCTCCAAAGCCGAAAAAAGATGGGGGCACCATAATTCCGATCTGTGGCTCTTCCAGCATAACAGAGACAGGGCTCGAGCATCCCGATCTTTGGATGCAATAGGCACCTTCCGCCTGCCTCAGAAGCCTTCGACTCCGGCTTTTGGATGCAACAGTCACCTTCACAAGTGCATGAATGAAGACAATTCGTCGCATCTTCACCTTCGAGAGCATCTCGTCAACAGAATATGCTCGAGCAAATAAGTTCATTCGGGAAGACGTGAGAGAACGAGAAGCAAACTCTCTCCTTGTCACTATTTATAGGCTGGGCAAATCAAACCCATGCCCCAAGTGGCGGGCTCTCAGAATCCCGTGCAATGAATTTACATTTATGGTGATAAACCTGACGCTTCAAATTCGGCCAAGTCAAAACGGCTATTTAAAGCACTCGAGGAACACAACAGTTGGACCAATAAAGACGCATCATGCAAATAGATGCACCGATCAGACACCGCGTATCGTGCAGACGCGCCCGTCGGTACCAAGCGCCCCGTATGGATGCGCCCAACAAAGAACAAATCCATGCGTCCAAATCAACATGGACCCGTGTGCCTAATCGACGCATCACCCAATCAAGTAATTAATGCCAAAGTGACAGAGTTGGCAGCACGTCCCCCGAGGACTAAACAATTGGCATTTTTTTCAGAAGACGAAGCATCGCTGACATCAACATCATCATTACTTTTCTTCCGCGGTTACAAGCCACGTAGCCGTCCAGCCATTCGTATGTGCCTCCGCAGCCATGTGTCCAAACCTCTGCATGCGCTTCAAGAGCCATGCGCCTCAGACCTTCCTCTGATCCCTAAAGACAGAGGTCAAGTCGCTACTGAAGCTTCTCATGTGCCTCAAAAGCCATGCGCTCGGATTGGTTCGTAATTCCTGAAAGTTGCGAGCCAAAGTCTTCTCATGCGTCCAATCCCAGGCGTATCCTATCAGATAACTCTCCACCAAATCCGAGATCTTTGAGTTACGGACATACGCCACGTGTCCTTTGACTCAATTCAGCCTATAAAGGGGTGCTAGTCACCCAAGATCTCAGCAACAGAAAGATTCTCTCCTCTGCTACGTGTCAGCCCACAAAAGCAGCATGAAGGATTCAACCCACAAATGATGGCACCTCATCCATGCACCTTCCGCAGCCTCAACCACGTGCCATCCCCATGTACAGGCGCATCCTACACATCCGTGCATGAGCAGCCAGCCTCTAAGCTATAAATAGAGGGATCATTTCCTTCTTCCAGACAGGGACACCTATAGACAGAGACCTACATATACCCACAGTAAGAGAGGCAGATACAGACACTCAACGTCTTCTTCCTCTCTGTAAGCTCCAGCACCCAGAGCAACTCAGACCTTCAAAGAACCGAGAACCGTCGTCAGATCGTCAATGGAGTCAACGTATTACCACTCGTTCCATCGACATAGGGACCCAGATAAACAAAAGTATACTCCTAGGACTACATCTAAGTCCTACATTGTAACACTATTCTGTTTGTAATTGAAATTCGCAATCAAAAGATTTTAATGGCAAACAAGCTGGCGACTCTACTGGGCACCTCTTTCTCCTCCGATAAGAAAGCTGTGCTGCAATCCGACGATATGAAGGTGGGCTCCTCCTACAAGATGCTGGTCGTACACCTCAATCAACAGGATATGAGGAGTTCATCTCTGAAGGCAGTACGAGTCCTTCGAAGCGGCTACCGAAGCCGAAAAAGACTCGCCAAGTCTGGGTGCGCAAGGTCGACGCCCCTGGCACCACCACCGAAGGGGATGCGCCAATGCAGCCTACCCTTCCCGCTGACATTCTCGGCGGCCAATATGCGCCCATCGGTGCAGTGCATCTCTCGGGGAAACATGGGGCCGACCACATTCTCCAACCTTCTTCCTCTCAGACGAGGAAGATGCGTCGACGGAACAAGGGCGCAACTATCGTCCTGCGCATTAACTCTGATGCGCCACAGAAGGCCTCTGTCTTTGATAGACTCACTCGCTGTCATGCCGAGGAAAATTTGGATTCTGAGTACTATGCACCCCAGCGGGCTGGTACGAAGAAGTCCAAGACGGCACGGGCCATGTGCCTCGAACGTGCTATGCCAGCAGTGAGCCAGAGACATGCGCTCACAATCATGCGCGTTGCCAATGGTGAACTGTACAAGGTTGACTCGGGTGCTTCTGCGCCACGAACGAGACGATCTTTAAATTCTTTGTCACACTTGTGCGCATCTGCTGCATTTGCAACCAAGTCGTGCAAGGCAAACTCAGTGGTCTTGAACCCCCGTGCCTTCACTGGTTGTGCGTCTAAGGCTGGTTCAAGTCACTTTAAATGTTGCTCCCTCACTATTGATCTGGGCACATCTTTTGCATTGGATCAGGGGGTGCAGCATTCACCTGAACACCCCGGTGCTTGGCCTTGCCATACGCCTGATGGGGGTATGAAGGTGGCACTCTCCTCCAATGATCTGCGTAACGTGATCACTCATAAACGCCGATCAGGAGAGTCAACTGACAAGCTTGATGCGCCCCTCACAGGGCACACCTGTGCTGTAGTCACCATCAACTGTTGTTGTAAGATAACAGTCCCACTAAGGCAGTCTGTGTTCCAGCAGCTGCAATCATCAACACCCCTCCAACGCCGTCTTGGGAAGAAGGTGTTAACTGAAGAGGAGCCAGAACTTAAGGTTGCTTCCTGCAACGTAGTCTCCAACTCCCCATCAATTCGAAAGACGACTGGCAACTCCTCAACCTCATCCTTATCCAAGAGCCAGCTGAGAAAAACCAAAACGACTGTCCCATCCTCAAGAGTGTTTGAGGGCACTCGGGGGAGAAAGAAGATCTCAGAAGAAGCTGGAGGCAGTCAAGCCCCTGTGGATCTTCATCCTGGAGATGAAGTCAGCTTCCCGGATATAGTTGGGGGGTAGTCAAGCCCTCGTGGATCTTCATCCTGGAGAAAAAATTAGCCTTTCGGACATAGCTGGGGGTAGTCAAGCCCCTGTGGATCTTCATCTCGAAGACGAAGACGTCCTCCAAGACAAAACTGGGGGTAGTCAGGCCGTTGCTGATGCTTTTCCCGAAGACGAAGTGTCCTCCAGAACATAGCTGAGGGTAGCCAAGACGAAGCTCCGGAGGAAGTTCCTCTTCAAGAGAGCGAGGCCGAAAGCGAAGCCTCATCCGATCCATCCACTTCCAGTCACGTCATGACGGTATACATGACGGAAGCTGGTGATGCGGAGTCAGATGCGCCGCCAGCAGATCTTGTCCAGCACATGGATACCTTGGAGGAAGGACTAAAAACCCTCTCTGCCTCCATGCAAATACTGACTCAAGCAGTGTTCAAGATACGGTCAGCTTTGGTCAAAGCACCTTCTACCGGTCTTGACCCAGGGGCCAATGGAGAATCAAGTGTACCCCTTCAACGGGTATCCTTGGATACAGATCGCCGCGAGGCACCTCGGACGTCGGAGCCATCAAATGCTCAACTCCAGGCTGTACCACCATCTCCGACTCCCAGTTCCACAAAAGATGTGGTGGAAATGATTAGGGACTTACGAGAGCGCTTCGAGTCCAAGAACAGACAGAAGGAGTGCCAAAAAATGGGTATTCCATAACCATACCCCCTCGAATAGAACAAGGTGGTTTATCCTCCCAAGTATAAACCGCAGACATTGATACCATATGACGGAAAGGACTCTCCATGCCGTTATCTGACGTACTTCCAGTTTCAAACGGGATATCTTCCAAAGGAAGACGCGCTACTCACCAGCCTGTTTGTCGGGGCACTGAAAGGAGTAGCTTACGACTGGTACTGCAGTCTCTCCGATAACTCCATATCCTCCTTCGACGACTTGACACGTCTCTTCCTCGATCGTTTCTACGACGGAGGGAAAGACATAACAATGGCATCCCTGATAGAGGTGCGTCAGAAGGAGAAGAAGACGGTTCGAGCATTCATCGAACGTTTCCGACAGGCCTGCTTCAGACTGTCCCCGGGCATGCCAGAACATGCACTCCTCTCCTCCTGCAGCATGAACATGCTTCCTGTGATCAAGCTCTGGCTCAACTCCACTCCTCCTCCCGATTGGAGCTCATTGATTATTGAGGCAGAAGCAGCTGAAAAGAAGACATCCAATGCTCGCCTTCTGGGAGTCAGCTTCCCTGCTTTTGAAGACAAGGGAAAATGTCCTGCTGCCAACAACCCTGGACGTGGGACGAAGGGGAAGCAGGAGCTGACTGTCAATGCTTCCAAAGGTGCACAAGCACCTACTCAGAAGCCTACGCTTGCGCCGAGGCCAAATGAGGTCTATTCTTTCAACGACGAAGATATCTTGCAACTCTTCGAGACGCTGAAGCAAGGTGACAAGATCAAATTGCCAGACCCGAAGCGTCCCGATGAGGTTGGGAGAGTAGACAATCTGAGGTACTGTCACTACCATCGGTTTGTCGGACACCCAATTCAGGACTGCTATGTCCTCAAGAACTACATCCAGCGCATGATCAATACGAATGTTATCTCCGTCGACTATGAGGAGAAAACAGTCTCGTCCAACTTGGTGTCGCTCCAATTTGGTACCTTTCCGTCGACCACAACACAAGATGGCATCGTCCCCATCCCAAAGGCGACAATGGAGGTGGTCAACCTACCACCTACTCGTGACAACGTGAGTGGACTTATCCTACTCACCACATCTCGGAGAGAGATCTTATGGGTTCACCCCGATCTCGTCTCCGAGGTTACTCAACCGGGGGTACGCTCTACCTCCAAAGCTAAGGACAGGAAGATCAAGTCTTGCCGCATGGTCTCTTCCTCCGCAGAAGAGGCTCTTCCTGTACAAACCCGTTCGCAGAATGTCCAACCCGATGAAGCTTCCGTTGAGGTGGTGCCTCCCTGTACTGCCCCTGCTGTCGAAGAAGGAGGTCCATCCAAACCTCTAGCAGCCAATAAACAGAAGCATATAGAGGCCCGTTTTGATAAACCTTTGCGAAGGAAGAATGCTTCGGGGCTGGCCAAGCACCACAACTTTGACATACTGGCACAACTTGCCGGTACTCCTGCCCGCCTATCTCTGTACGAGCTGCTTCGCCTTTCTAAAGACACCTACGAAGCTCTCTATGAAGCCTTGAAGCTGAGTCGTTCATCAGTCAGGTCCAACAGCCTGAGGATACCCCGACCACATGTGCGCACTGCCATTGTACGGATGAGGTCATCCCAGCATAACCTTCACCCAACAAGACATGCTGCTCAAGCACAATCGGCACAACAGGCCACTGTATTACACAGGGTATGTTGGTTCTGTCAAGGTGAAGCAAATTCAAATTGATCGAGGGTCTTCACTCAGCATCATCCCTAGGACTCTGCTGTCAATACTGGAGATTCTGATGTACCGACTGACGCCCTCCAATACGACAATCAAAGGTTTCAATGCTAGCAAAAGTGAGCCGCTGTGCAAAATACGGCATAAATGTCATATCAGTAACCTCCGAACCGAGGTGACTTGCTATGTCGTGGATGCCGACGTCAACTACAACCTCCTCCTGGGTCGCCCGTGGCTGCATGAATACATGGTGGTGCCATCTACACTCCACTAATGTATGAAGTACGTGTCCACCAACGATATCATCCGGACTGAATTTACGGACATTGACCCTTTGAAAGGGGTCGAAGCCTACTTCACCGATGCTACCCTATACAAGTCACTCGACGAAGGGGAAGCCAACGACGCTGATGATGAAGCAGAAATAGTGGCAGAGCCGGACATGGAGCCAGAGATGATTCCCGACGCTCCTTTGAAGATCCAACTCAAAGGGAAACCGCCTCAGATGCTGCCTCCCATGACCATCAAGCTACCTGGAAAAGCACCGGCTTCTCTAGGTAGAGCACCTATTGAAGCTCCCTTGAAGATACGACTCAAGGGAAAACCTCCTCAGACATCGGCTCCCCTTGTGGCAAAACTACAGGGGAAGGCACCTGTCATCGAGGGCGCAGTCGAGGCACCCCTGAAGGTGCGTCTCAAAGGCAAGCCTCTGCAATCATCCAAGCTGCAAGAGAAGGCCCACACAGCCCTCTCGGACCTGAAGGTCAGATCTGCGATGGACTCTCCCGAACCGGCTCTGGTGCTCACAGATGAAGAGTTAGGAGAGTGTATCTCTGCTAATATAGATGCACCTTCCCTTGATAATATAATCCCGTGGGACAAAATCTCGTGTTTTATCAATATTAGAGTGTGTTTCAATTATTCTAGTCTTCCATATTGGAATGCCATGTATGTACTAGATAATGCTCTACGGTTGTTACAAACACAAATAACGACCGTCAATCATGTAAATCGAGTAGTCCCGTCCCAAGGAGTCTGTTTTATAGTCCCACCACGGAATCGGAATGAAGAACCTATCATCTTCGGCAAAGTCGAGCATCATCAAGACCTCCCGCCACTCGAGCCAGAACTAGATACCGGCAGAATACAAGTCTATCGGTACACGGACAAGGCGAAGTACCTTATTCAAAAGATGGGATACGACCTGAAAAGCAACAAAGGACTGAACTACGGCAAGGGTCGACGTCTTCCCCCCCGGCTCCCAACGCCTAATGGAAAGCCACAGGACTACCACTACACCAAAAAAGGCATTTAGAAATATATTTTACATGTTCTAAATTTTTTTAGGAACATATCATAACCGTTCCTAAAAATGGCGTTGCAATATTTGGAACAATTGTAACGCGTTCCTAAATTTCATTCGGAACGGTTATCAGACGTTCCTAAAGTAGATGTTGGAACATATATATTGTGTTCCTAAATTATTTTTGGAACGCCTTGGAAACGTTTCTAAATGTTATTTTGAAACGCTTTAAACATGTTCCTAAACTTAATTTGCAACCTTTTTGCATTATTCTTGTGGCTAGCTTTGCAACACTTTATTAACGTTCCTATTTATTTATCAATTTTATTTTTTTATTCCAATTTTTAGTTTGAACCGCAATTAAATCTAATGATTTCCAACTGAATATGGAAACACATAATAGCTATCAGATTTTTTATTAAATGATGATATCAGGAATATAAGTAGAGCAAACTATCCTTTCATCCATTACCTTTTTACTATAAATCAAGTAATGCTAAAGACACAAATGAAGTAATAGTTTAAACGCAACAATCAATGAGAGAACATTTGAGCAAATTATAGTACCAAACAAACACATTTGCTGTATTAATATGATACATAATTCAACATTAAGCTACAGGTTGAGACGTCGTCTTTTTTATTATAAAAAATTTTCAAAACACGAAAATGTGCTCATTTATCCACATACACTACATCTCATAAGATACAACATACAACATACAACATAGACATTTTGACTTACAAAATTAGAAAACAAGGCCATCCAACAGAGATGTCAACGGCACAGTCAAATTGTCATTGAGTTCTGAACTTATAGTTAATGTCTACACGAATGACGCAACAAGCGACACCAACAGGAAGCAGGGTCATTCCCAAGCTTTCTTGCACGAACCCAAATGTGGAGTAGTAGTGCATATACCTGGAGGCCAAATATACAGATAGTAAGACATTTTTTGAGTTGCAGACGACTATATTATCAATGATGCTTGCAGCTATCGCAATGGGGGATGTCCTCCAGATCAGATTTAATGACACAAAATAGTATTTATATATACCATCTCCAAATATGAGAAGCTCAAATGACCATTTGGTACTGCCTTGAAACTTAAAGCAATATACAAAGAGCTAATACAAAACTGAATCTTATTGGAAGTTTAGAAAAATACAATTCTGCATTTAGACACAAAAAGGAAAAACTATTTCCAATCGAAAAGCAAGCATTCACCTATATGATAAAATAGATCCAAACTCTTGAATCTGCTACAAAAAGTGTTAATGGAGGCATATGTACAAATTACAATTTGAATGCATCCTGCAACATATCAAATAAAAGATGCAAGGCATGTGAATCTCACTATCCTGATGCATAAAAATTATATTATCTGAAACTCGTAGCACACCATGAACCTATAGATAATTAAAACTAAAATTTTGATATTTTAAAAAAATAAATATATAAACCCATAAAACCTTGATTTCATCAAGAGTTCACTGTATCTTGGCAGAAATTAAGGTAACTACAGAGGGCTAGAACTAAACATTTTGATATTTTTGCAAAAATATGACAATGTAAAGCCAGATTTACTGTAGCATAGCAGAAATCAAGCTACCTATGACGGACATTAATGACATTGGATAAAGATTATGCTAACAGCAGGTTTCAAGCAGGTATCAGATCAAAACCCGACCCCTTCAAGTATGGTACCCAGGGTTTTGACCCAAATCCTACTCAGTTAAGATAAATTTTCGAGTAGAGTGTACCAGCATAAATTTACATTGCACCATAAAGATCTAGCTGTATAAACAGTATCAAGACTTAAATAACCAAGAATGAAGGAATGAGCATACTTGGAGAGCAGCTCTGATTCACAAGAGAAGTAGAGATTGGCAAATGACTGGTGACATGTTGGTATATTCGACAAGCCAGTAGACGATCATTGCATAAATAAGAATCGTCTACTGCTTGCCATGTCAATAAATCAACTGAAACTTATTTAATAGCTGGGATGCTTCAACGGAAGTAGATAATCACTGGCTCTCCAGACTTCCAAACAAGAAAGTATGAAGCCTACATGTTGCTTGTTCTGAAGATGAGTTCTTTCAAAGAAGACAAAGTTAATTGTCATTATACAACCTCCAATATGATCTTAAAGGTAGCTTAGACAATAGATACAATACTAAGGATTTAAGATCTGCACCAGTTATGTTAAAGATTTAATGACACAAAATAGTATTTATATACCATCTCCAGCACACAGGTTGGAAATTGCAGCTATCGCAATGGGGGATGTCCGCCAGAAGATTGAGGTAGCAAGAGTTATAGTACAACCATAGTATAATGGTCCCTTCAGAAGTTATCTACGATATTAGAAGTGAAGTTTAGTCGTAGAAATTAGTAAAGGATGTAAGCAACAACTTAAAAGTGAAAAATCATGTCAGAAAAGTAACAGAGTTGACACCTGTAGTCACCATTTCTGCTAATTGACTTGACCATGGCTTCATTTTTCTATATTCCAAGCCCCATCAGGAACATCCGTATTATATTCATACCTGGAGCTAGTGCTGCTAGAAAGGTACCTGCCATCCAAAACTGCATACCAACTGAGCTAAGTTTATGCAGACATATAATAACTTCTAAAATCTTAACAAATTTTCATATTATTTAGAAGCAGGCAAATTAGAGTAATTTCTTGAGTCGAGGTTTCCTCCTCTCAATACCTAGCACTATAGTCAAAATGGCCATATCCCTAAGAAGATATAAGCAAATTTCTAAAACTGTCTGGTGGAACCAGGATGTATTTAGAAAATTATTTCTGGTGGAACCAAGATGTATTATAGTAACTAGATGCATCCAATATCCTGAGGTAAGTAACATTTTACATTTTGGTCCTCCTCTCCATACCTAGATTGTTACCTATTTTCCCTCTGTTGTCTATTGGTTACCCAATAGATGTATATATGACTGGAGGAAAACTCAAGCAAAATACTTATCCCATGAGGACACATCCCACTCAAAAACTCCCAATGATAAATAGCTCTATCTGGAGCATAAGAGAGGAGCTAGAAATATAGATACTAGAAGATATCTTAAGTCCTTAGTTATCTCTAAACACATTCAATTACTAGTTAGAAATATAGTTACTAGAAGATATCTGAAGTCATTAGTTATCTGGCGGTAAAACGATTCTACAAAGACCAGGTGACACGAGAGGGCTTCATCTGCAAAACACATACTACAAATTATATAAAAAAATCAATTTTCTGAAACACTTCTAGATGATTAAAAAGGTATTTTCACAATGTTGTTCCTCAGAGTTGACTTACATGAATCATTTCAGCCTCTGCGATGCATTATTGTTTAACCTATAAATTCCTTTGTTAAGATACTGGATACGCCACCAGCATCTGATCCAGGTATGGGCGTATGCAGCTCTAATGACATCGACAATAAGATCTACAGACAGTAACAGAAGAACGCCCGACGTTGGATCCCATTGACGAGGAAGTGGGCCTCGACATCGAGCACGGAGTAGAAGTCGATGGGGGAGGGGTCAGTCCGGTCGAAGAAGATGGTGGAGGAGGTCTTGGGCTCCATTGTCGGTAGCGGAGGAGATGGTTGAGGAGTTGGTGGAGGAGGTCTTGGACTGAAACCATGTTTTAAAATAATGGTTAACAATTCAACAGAACTAAGCCACTCGCTGCAGTAATACATCATTTTCAAACAAAATCCTAATTCAGTTAAAAGAAACATAGTGGACAGAAGAATATAATAAAAGGAATGAATAAACAATAAAAAATCAACATGAATATCACAATTCCATTAGTGAACAAATGTAGTGGGGCAGTAGTACAAATTGGGTAAACTTAGACAGAACAAGTTGAATAAAGCTAAGGAAATAAATTAGATGAGGAAAGATAGTGAGATCCATACTCTTTTGCAGCCTTTGGCTCTCATCCACATGTGTACTCCAAATAAACCTTTTCTGTTTACATATTATAAGTGAATAGTTTTTCAATATATATCACTATAAGTAAAAAAAAATCAAGAAATGTGATACATCTCCGCATTCTACCAATTTTCAATGAAGAAATAAGCATGACAATTACAAACAATGCCTTGTGTGTCATTGCAATATATTGCTTTTGGCATCATCTCCCTCGGAATCAGTTTCTATCTCGGATTCATCATACTCCAGTAGCTGCAAAGAAATGAAGAAGGTGTGATTATAGACTCTTGGTATATCGAAACATGGCAAATCAACTGACATGAACTTATTTGCATGCAAAGAAGATGTTTTTATCATAAAATCCTCAAACTAGCAAAACATTATCTACAACATCCTCATTTGTTATTCTTGTGTCATGTTCCAGTGTCCAATCAAGTACTGATTCAGGAAGGCCTACCAATGGAAGGGGAAAATTCGTGAAGGGAAGAAAGAAAGAGCGGGCCGAGTTTTAGTTTGGGAAAAAATTGGAATCTTTTATCACGTTTGTGTACAAGGAGTTATAAAAGATTACCCTATATATAACAATTTTTAAATAGAAGCGTAATAATAGACCAAAAATTCATCATACCCGTCATATTAGGAGGTCTTTCGAAAACTTTGTAACGTTTTTGTATCAAATGTCATAATAATAAAAAATTGAACGTTATAAAAAGAATTTTTTTTCTTGTAGTGGCATCAACATATATTTATATAAACAAATACTAGCAGATTGAGTTTCACTAACAAATATTAACAGAGTGAGTTTCACTAGAAAATATTCACACACAACGACAATTTCTATACTCGTAGCCTTGTCAAGAAATCTGTGTGGGCTGGGGAAAACAATTTTGCAGGAAGGTAGTAAATATTAAAAGTTTTGTAACTTAAGGTTCCTTTTATAGTTATTGACAACATTTAATTAGTTTTCAGAAACCAGCTAGCTACAAGTTGCAACACAAAAGTTCATATTGCAAAATAAGCATCTAATTGACATATCAAACAATATATAAAGCATTTAGATGGAGCATTTACTGGTTGCACCTAATGGAAATTTTGTTCATACTAACTACATAAGCAACTGCAGGATCACGACTTTTAGGTAACAAAGAAATATTCTACAAGAACCCTACTAGGGTTATTGTCACGCCCCAGAACCAAAATACTGGAGAGCGGGGGCAGACATAGCCAGCTATGTATATTGAAATGGAACCCACCTCGATATACGGTCACGGCTGTCTAGATATGTGAGGGTTTTCTACAATCCAACAGTCTCTTATGGTCATGAACAAGCCTAGTGTCTCAATCACCACAAGTAAGTAAAGTCGCAAGATGTATGATCATTAAATATACAATAATAAGGCATCCCAAATATTACATATTCAGCTGATCATGAAGCTAGTCGTTACAAAATGTTAGGACTAGCAAGAGTTTAGTCATACATGATCAACCCTAGGATTTGTCAATCATATTTACAGCCCGTAGGCAGATAGTAAGTAAAAGTGCATCGAGCTAACAGGTGCTCGTCGGCTAAATGCCTCAAAAGAATAATTTTTACAATAGAGTGAGCGAAACAAAATAGAAAACCCACTCTTGGCCCGGATTCCATCTAGTATTCACCATTGGGCTGGAAGCTTGGTAGATCCTCGGGAGCTGCTCCGAAATCTGGCCATACAAAACCAGCTGGGTCAACCCCAGAAAGAGCAAGTGCCACAAGGGGGCCACGAAATAAGAACAAAAGCCAGCAATCAGCACAAGAAAATCTAATATTAAAATTAAAACTAATAAAAACATGTCAGGATGATATACGACGAGATTACCATAGAACTATTCCGATAGCCAGGTTACAATCCGTAAACCAAACAAGGACCGGGGTTGTAACCCTTCATCTGAACAGAACTTGGTTTCCCACCATTTATCGGCAAGATAATAATATAAGAAATCAAGACAGGAAGCAATCTTGTACTGGATCAAGACATGGCTGAACTGGTTATACCTCATTCAATCAATCACGGCCAAGCAGATACTACGGCTTACTACTTTAACTAACTAGGGTTATCACAGGCCTAATTACTAACAAGATGCAGTGAGATCGTTCCACAGCCACAAGCCTGCAGACCATCCAGGCTACCCAGGACGAAAGATTAGGGTTGAATTCAGGTGGGTACATTGTCCAGGAGACACATGTACCCTTAGGTGACTTAGAGGGTGCAACACGCGACGGTAAGCTGGAAATGTGCCCTACTCGACGGCAGGCTATAGATCCCAAAAGCGCCCAGGTAACGGGATTGCCTGTAGCTGTGTCATCTCTTTATGACTACTGAGTTATTCTAGTTATTAACCTTAATCCATTTTAGTTGGTGCTCCTGACCGTGGTACTCAGGAGTTCCTTCCTAGACATGATGCAAGACAGGACAAGTGGATTTAACAAGCAAGCAAGAAAAACCACCCACGGTGTCAAGGCAGGTCAAGTTAAGTTATCAAGATAAATCACGTCAGGATACTTGTCAGGAGTGCGCCACGACAGGCCACTATCATGTCAGGTTGGTCATGTCAGGAGTGCAACACTATGGGTCACGGTCGTGTTATGCTAGTTCCTTGTCATACCAAGCCATGTACAACAGTCTTTTCAAACATATTAAGCAAAATCAAGTTCATGACAAAAGGCGTAAGGATATAAAATGGGCATAAAATATCTAATAAAATATCAATATACAGGGCTATAGAAAAGCCAAACTTAAAGAAATAAGACCAAAACTCCAAGAGCCAATGGGTTAAGCAAAGGGATCAAGGGGCAGCATACGAAAAGTCACGCACGCTGAGAGCAGCGTAGGTGAAAAGTCACGCAAGCTGAGAGAGCAGCGTAGGTGAAAGTCACGCACGCTCAAGGGAGCAGCTGCGTGAAAAGTCACGCACGCTGATGTAGAAGCATGGAATTTTACAACCAGAAAGACCATGCGCCAGACACTACATGCGCCAGGACTCGCACAGAACACTTCACAGCAAAGTCAATAACCATAGACATTTGAAGAAGGACTTTTTATTTATATATAAAAGTCTATTACATGCGCCTCCAGATAGGCGCAGCAGTCATTATGCGCTGCCAGTCACCATGCGCTGCCAGTTAGACGCAGCAGATGTCATGCGCCTCCAACCAGGTGCATCCCGCCATCTCTTCAGCAGCTCAGTTATGTGCATCCCTTCAGAAGCCCAGTTATTCTTCCAACCAGGCTTACCTGGCCGAGCAGAGCCCAGTTATGTGCCGCTCTTCCAACCAGGCTCGCCTGATAAATGCTTCGATACACAAAGCATTTAATCCTCTGGCTGGAACCAAGGAAGAGAAGAGCACCGCAAAGCTGTGGCCAGGGGAGGCTTCGAAAGAGCCTCCAAAGACCAAGGAAGACCGTGATCGAAATTATGACGAAAGGAGCAACTTTCAACACAATCAAAGTGGGCAGCACCCACTTTGAAGGAAGAGAGAGCCTAGCACCGCCATTCCGATCTACGGCTCTTCCGGAACAACGGAGACGAGGCCCGAGCATCCCCATCTTTGGATGCAACAGGCACCTTCCGCCTACCTCAGAAGCCCTCGACTCCGTCTTTTGGATGTAACAGTCACCTTCAAGAGCATCAACGACGACAAGGCGTCTCATCTTCACCCTCGGGAACACTTCGTCAACAGAATGCACCCGAGAACCTGAGTTTATATTGGAAAGACGTGAGGAAATGAGAGGCAAACCTTCTCTCCATGCCACTATTTATAGGCCAGGCAGATCAAACCCACGTGCCAAGTGGATGGCTCTCCGAGTTCCGAGCAATGAACTCACATTAAATGGATGAATCGGACGCCTCGACTTCAGCCAAACGGCTATTTAAAGGCACTCGAGAAGCGAAACAGCCGCATCATCAAAGACGTGTCGGATATGCCGGCTGGTCAGCGCATCATACCTCTCAAACAGATGTGCCCTATACCGAGCGCATCAAAGGGGATGCGCCCCCATACGCCTAGTAGAACGTCAACCGATGCGCCCACTCAGCTGTCCATCGAATGTCACCAACATTAAATGCTGAACTGACAGAGTTGGCAGCACGCCTTTCCAAGTCTGAACGGCTGACAGCTTTTGCAGAAAAGGAAGCGTCCACAACGTCAGCATCATCATGACTCTATCCCGACGGCTACTGCCACGTGGCCACTCGACCACCCACATGCGCTTCCGCGGCCATGCGCCCAAACCTGCATGCGCCTCGAAAGCCATGCGCCTCAGACCCTTCGCTGATCCCTAAAGACAGAAGAAGAGTCTCCAGTTGAAGCATTGCATGCGCCTCAAAAGCCATGCACCCCAGACTGATCTCTGATCCCGAAAGACAGAAGGAAAGTCGCTTGCATGCGCCTCAAAAGCCATGCGTCCAGAACGGCTCGTGACTCCTAAAGGTCATGAGCCAAAATCTCATCATGCGCCCAATCCAAGGCGCATCCCACCAAATCATTCCCCCACCAAATCAGAGATCTCCGAGCCATGGGTCGACGACACGTGTCCTTTGACTCAACTCATCCAAGATCTCAGCAACAGAAAGATCTTCTCCTCTGCTACGTGCCGGCTCACAACAGCAGTATGAAGAATTCAACCTCACGAGTAGGGCGCATCATCCATACGCCTCCATCAGCAACCTCCACGTGGCGTCCCCACGTACCGGCGTATCCTACATATGCACGCATGGGCAGCCAACCTGCCCAGCTATAAATGGAGGAATCATCCCCTCCTTAGACACACACAGAGAGACATACATACGAACAATCCAGACAGAGATCATCAGAGAGGCAGGTACAGACGCTCAACGTCTTCCTCCTCTCAGCCAGCTCCAGCACCCAGAGCAATCTACACCTTCAGAGAACCGATAACCGTCGTCAGCCCGTCAACGGAGTCAACGTATTACCACTCACTCCATTGGCACTTAGGACCCAGATTAAACAAAAGTGTACTCCTAGGACTACATCTAAGTCCTATATTGTAACACTGTTCTGTTTGTATTAAGATTTGCAATCAAACGATTTTAATGGCAAACAAGCTGGCGACTCTGTTGGGGACTTCTTTCTCCTCTTCCGAGAAAGTCGTGTCACAGGCCGACGACGTGAAGGTGGGCTCCTCCCACAAGACGCTGGTCGTGCGCCTCAATCAATAGGCATACGAGGAGTTCATTTCTGAAGGAAGCGCGAGTCCTTCGAAGCGGCTGCCGAAGCCGAAGAAGACCCGCCGTGTCTGGGTGCGCAAGGTCGACGCCTTGGGCACCACCACTGAAGGGGATGTGCCAATCCAGCCCTCCCTTCCTGCTGACGTTCTCAGTAACTAAGGTGCGCCCGTTGATACAGCGCATCTCTCGGGAAAACGTGCGGCTGACCACATTCCCCAGCCATCTCCCTCTCAGGCGAAGAAGATGCGTCGACGGAGCAGGGGCGCAGCCAAAGCCCCACGCATCACCTCTGATGCGCCACAAAAAGTCTCTGTCTTTGACAGACTCTCTCGCTGTAATGACGAGGAGAATTTGGATGCTGAGTACTATACGCCCCAGCGGGCTAGTACAAAGAAATCCGAGACGGCACGGGCCATGCGCCACAAGCGTGCTATGCCAGCAGCAGGATAGAGGCACGTGCTCACAATCACGTGCGGTGCCGATGGCAAGCTATACAAGGTCGACTCAGGTGCTTCGGCACCAAAGACGAGTCGATCTTCAAAGTCCTCATCTCACTTGGGCGCATCCACTGCGTGCATAACCAAGTCAAGTGCGGCAAATTCAGTGGTCTTGAACTCCCGCGCCTCCTCTGGTTATGCGTTTGAGGTCCGTTCAAGTCACTTCAAATGTTGTTGTTCCCCCACTACTGATCATGATGCCTGCTTGGCATTAGATCAGGGGGCGCAGCACTCACCTATCCGCCCCGACGTTTGGCCTTGCCATGCGCCTGAAGGGGGTATGAGGGTAGCACTCTCCTCCAACGACCTGCGTAATGTGATCACTCACAAGCGCCGGTCAGGAGAGTCGACCAACAAGCATGATGAGCCTCTCACGGGGCATACTTGTACGGTGGTCACTATCAACTGCCGTGGCAAGACGGCAGTACCACCAAGGCAGTCAGTCTTCCAGCGACTGCAGTCATCGACACCCCTCCGACATTGCCTTGGGAAGAAGGTGTCAACAGAAGAGGAGCCAAGAGTTGCTTCATGCAATGTGGTCCCCAACTCCTCATCTCTCTGGAAGGCGACCGGTAATTCTTCGTCCAAAAGCCAATCAGGGAGAACCAAGGCAGCAGTCTCGACCTCCGGGGTGTTCGAAGGCACTCGGTCAAAGAAGAAGTTCTTGGAAGAAGCTGGGGGTAGTCAAACCCTTGTTGATCTTCCTTCCAAAAATGAAGATGTCCAAAGCACAGCTGCGGCGGATCTTCATCCTCGAGGCGAGGTCAGCCTTCCAGAAGCGCCTCGAAACGAAGATGTCCCTCAGGACACAGCTGGGGGTAGAGACGAAGAGGCCCTTCAAGACGGAGTCGAGGACAATCAGGCCCTGACAGATGCACCCATCGAGAATGACCTCCAGAACGTGACTAGGGGTGGCCAAGCTGAAACACCAGGAGAGATAACTCCCCCACATGAAAGTGAGGCCGAGAGCGAAGCCTCAACCAATCCATCCACTCCTGGCCGTGTCAGGACAGTATACATGGCTGGGGATGATGCCGAGTCTGATGCACCACCGCAGGACATTGTTTAGCGCATAGACTCATTAGAGGGAGGACTCAAAACCCTCTCTGCCTCTATGCAAGCACTGACTCAAGCAGTATTTGATATTCGGTCGGCCTTGACCAGAACACCTTCAACCGGTCCCGACCCAGGAGTTAATGGGGAGTCGAGTGTACCCCTTCAACGGGTACCCTCCGACACAGAAGCACCTCGGACATCGGAACCCTCAAACGCTCTGCTTCAGATAGTGCCACCTTCCCTGACTCCTAGCTCCACGGAGGATGTGGTCGAAATGATCAAGGACCGGCGGGATCGCTTCGAGTCCAAAAATAGGCAAGAGGAGCGCCAGAAGATGGGCATTCCCCAGCCTTATTCCCTCGAGTAGAACAAGGTGGTTTATCCTCCAAAATATAAACCACAAACACTCACACCATACGATGGAAAGGACTCTCCGCGTCGATACCTGACATATTTCCAGTCACAAACGGGGCATCATCCAAAGGAGGACGCGCTCCTCACCAGCATCTTTGTTGGGGCCCTAAAAGGGGTAGCGTATGACTGGTACTGCAGCCTCCCCGACAATTCTATATCGTCCTTCGACGACTTGACGCGCCTCTTCCTCGATCGCTTCTACGACGGCGGGAAGGACATGACGATGGCATCTCTCATAGAGATTTGCCAGAAGGAGAAAAAAACGGTTCGGGTGTTCATCGAACACTTCCGACAAGCCTGCTTTAGGCTACCTCCAGGCATGCCAGAACATGCACTCCTCTCCTCTTGCAGCATGAACATGCTGCCCACAGTGAAGCTCTGGCTCAACTCTACTCCCCCTCCCGACTGGAGCTCCTTGATCATCGAAGCTGAAGTCGCAGAAAAGAAGGCGGCCAATGCACGTCTTCTGGGTGTCAGCTTCCCTGCCTTTGATGATAAGGGGAAAAGGTCAGCAGCTAACAACTCCGGGCGATAAGCAAAGGGGAAACAGGCATTGACTGTTAATGCCTCAAAGGGCGCATCTGCGCCTACTCAGAAGCCTCCACTGGCACCGAGACCTAAGGAGGTATATTTATTCAATAACGAAGACACCCTGCAACTCTTCGAAATACTGAAGCAGGATGACAAGATCAAGCTCCCGGACCCGAAGCGGCCCGATGAAGTTGGGAAAGTGGACAACCCGAGGTACTGTCACTACCATCGGTTTGTCGGACACCCGACCGAGGACTGCTACGTCCTCAAGAATTACATCCAGCGCATGATCAATGCCGATGTAATCTCTGTCGACTATGAAGAGAAGACGGTATCAGCCAATGTGGTATCACTTCAGTTCGGCACCTTGCCGCCGACCACCACACAAGATGGCGTCGTCCCCATCCCTAAGGCGACAATGGAGATGGTGAACTTGCCACCTACCCGCGACAATGTGAGTGGACTCATCCCACTCACCACATCTCGGGGAGAGGTCCTCTGGGTTCACCCCGACCTCGTCTCCGAGGTGACTCAACCGGAGGTACGCTCTACCTCCAAATCAAAAGATAGGAAGATCAAGTCTTGCCGTACGATCTCTTCTTTAACAGAAGAGGCACTTCCAGTGCAGACGCGTGCACAACAGAACGCTCAGCCCGGCGAAGCTGCCGTCGAGGTGGTGCCTCCCGGCACAATCTCTGAGGAGGGCCCGTCTAAACCCTCAGCAGCCAATAAACAGAAGAAAGGGGGGCTCGAACCCGAGCCAGCACGATCCAGCTAGAAGGAGAAGACCGAGAGGCTTTAATGCAGCTGGCTAAAGAGTATATCGACGTCTTTGTCTGGAGCTACGAAGACATGCCGGGACTCGATCCACAGATCGTAATACATAGGTTGAACATCTTACCTGATGCCAAACCTATCAAACAACCACAACGACATTTTCGTCCGGACATCATGAATGCCATCGATCAGGAAGTGGACAAACTCTTGACTAGCGGCTTCATCCGTGAGGAACAACACCCAGATTGGGTAGCCAACGTCGTACCTGTCACCAAGAAGAACGGGAAGATACGAGTCTGTATCGACTTCAGGGACCTCAATTCTGCTTGCCCAAAGGACGAATTCCTGCTTCCGATCACCGACGTGATGATCGACAACACATGTGGTTTTGAACGTATGTCCTTCATGGATGGGTATTCAGGCTACAATCAAATCAAGATGTTCTCCAATGACGCAAAACACACATCATTCAGGACTCCAAAGGGGGTTTTCTGCTACACAGTAATGCCCTTCGGCTTGAAAAATGCCGGTGCAATATACCAACGAGCTATTAGCACCATCTTCCGTCAACATCTTCGTAAAACAGTCGAATGCTATGTTGACGACATTGCAGTCAAGAGCCGCCTCAAAGGAGATCACCTACAGGATTTGAAGACAGTCTTCGATCTTATGCGGGCACATCAACTCAAAATGAACCCCGCTAAATCCTTCCTGGGGGTTTCTAGCGGCAAATTCTTGGGCTTTGTCATCACGGCAAAAGGCATTCATGTTGATCCCGAGAAGACCAAAGCCATCCTCAACATGGACCCTCCGAAGAATCTTCGAGAACTTCGAGGCCTGCAGGGACGTCTGGCATACATCCGGAGGTTCATAACAAACCTTTCCGCAACCCTTCACTCAGCTCATGAAGAAAGGAGTCTCTTATGTCTGGACAGAGGAGTGCCAGAAGGCTTTCGACGACATCAAAGCCTACTTGACGAGCCCACCAGTCCTGGTGGCACCTGTCGCGGGCAAACCATTTCTTCTTTACGTCTGTGCCATGGATCATTCCCTTGGCGCTCTGCTGGCTCAAAACAGCGATACAGGCTATGAGCAAGCAATCTACTACCTCAGTCGAACGCTCATCGGGGCCGAACACCGGTACAACCCCGTTGAAAAGGAGTGCTTGGCTTTGGTGTTTGCCATCCAGAAGACTCGTCATTATGTCTCGGGCCAGACAATTCATGTCATTTCCCGAGTCAATCCACTCAGAGTCCTCATGACGAAGCCAGGATCATTAAACTCTCGACTAGCCACATGGGCGATTTTGCTAACACCATATAATATGGTGTTTGTCCCGCAAAAAGCTGTTAAAGGTCAAGCTCTGGCTGACTTTTTAGCTGCACACCCCATCCCAGAATCCTCAAAACTCTATGAAGACATCCCGGATGAGGTCTAAGAATCCAACGTCACCGAAGGAAGCCCCGTTTGGCGGATGTTTTTCGATGGCGCTTCGAGAACAGGCCCCAAAGGCCAAATCATCGCAGGAGTGGGGGTAGTCTTAGTCTCCCCCGATCAGCTGGTCATCCAACGTGCTTACTCCCTTTCGAAGCTGTGCTCCAACAATGTTGCCGAGTACAACGCACTCGTTATAGGACTCCAACTCGCACAACATCTGGGGGTGGACCATCTGGAAGCCTACGGTGACTCAAAACTCTTCGTGAACCAGATTCGAGGATAGTACGAGGTTCGCCATGAAGATCTGATCCCTTACCCTGAAGTTGCATTGAACATCATTTCAACCTTCACCAGGTTCTTCATCGAACACGTGCCTCGCCTACAAAATTTGGAGGCTGACGCTCTGGCTGGCCTCGCAGCCTCATTGGCAGCGCCCTTTGGGACTCAACACTATGTCACGGTAACAGGCCGAGACTTGATTTGTCTCAAAAACAACCTGTGCTTGCAAGTGGCCCACGCCATGCCGACGAACACTGGTGTTAATGTCCGAGACTGGAGGTTCCCGTTCATCGACTTTGCTGTCTACGGAATTCTTCCAGAGGACCCGAAGGAATCCGTCTCAGTCAGGGGACGCTCTCTTCGATTCTACTACGACACAGCTACTAAAACGCTGTACCGACGTTCCTTCGATGGGCTCCTCCTTCGATGCCTGTCCAACGAAGAAGCAGCCGAAGCCCTCCGAGAAGCTCATGACGGAACTTGCGGAGCTCATCAACCCGGTCCTAAGTTACAGGATCGACTGCGACGTATGGGCTACTACTGGCCAACCATGGCCGCCGACGCTGTTGAATATGCTAAGAAGTGTCACGCATGCCAACTCCATGCTGACTTCATACATACACCGTCTGAACCACTATATCCTACAGTCGCCTCCTGGCCCTTCGAAGCCTGGGGCATGGATATTGTGGGACCTATCACCCCTCCTTCATCAAGAGGACACCGCTTCATCCTGGCCATCACCGATTACTTCTCCAAATGGGCAGAAACAGTCCCACTAGCGGAAGTAAAGAGCTCCAGGGTGGTCAACTTTATCAAACACCATGTCATTTACCGTTTTGGAGTACCCCGGCGGATCATTCATGACAACGGTCCTCAGTTTATCAGCCACATTTTTAGCAGGTTCTGTGACAAGAACCGTATTCAAAATGTGGCATCCACCGCCTATAATCCGGCAGCAAACGGGTTAGCAGAGGCGTTCAACAAAACCATCGTCAGGCTACTCAAAAAGGTCGTGTCATCCAATAAACGCGGCTGGGATGAAAAGCTTGGCGAATGCCTTTGGGCTTACCGCACAACGGTACAGACCCCGACAGACAACACACCATTCTCTCTGGTCTACGGGAGCGAAGCGGTACTGCCTCTCGAGATCCAGATACCCTCACTCCGCGTGGCAATAACAAACAAACTCACAGAAGAAGACAATCAACGTCGTCGTCTGCGGGAACTGGAGGCACTCGATGAGAAGCGTCTCCTAGCTCAACAACGCATCGAACTCTACCAAGCCCGTATATCACAGGCTTTCAACAAGAAGGTCAAACAGAGGACTTTCCAAGTTGGTGACCTGGTTCTGGCAGTCAGGAGGCCGATGGTGTTAACTCACAAGACACCAGGAAAGTTCGAGCCCAAGTGGGAAGGACCTTTCATCATAGAGACGGTATACTCAAACGGTGCTTACCGTCTCGCCAAACCCAATGGAGACTTGTTCATGATGCCCATCAATGGCAAGTTCCTAAAGAAGTACTATTCTTGACATCCTTCAGACATGTACTTCCCCAAAAGAGGATATGTGAGCCCAATCATCAGGGCTCACACACAATCTCCTTCCACAAACTCATACGCCTCTGGAACCCAGCTGTTCCGTGGCATCCTTCGGTAGAAAGACAACCACGTCTACATTACCTCTGAGTTATTCTTCTACACCCTACAAAGCGGACTCTTACGCTACGTAAGCCGACGCTACCCTTCATGTTTACCACGTCCACATTACCTCTGAGTAAACATCTTGTACAAACAACCCCTGCGTTGTCGTACATCGATCGCCGAACTTCCACGTCCACATCACCTCTGAGTTGTTCAGCGTATCCCCCAGGATCATTCCTACCACGTCCATCACACCTCTGAGTAGGATGATTCTATCATTTGGACCCAATGATTGCCATGTCCACATCACCTCTGAGCAAACATGTTGGTTCCTTCAAACTTATTATCTGTGCCTAAAACCAAGGTGCACAAAAGATAATAGGTCCACACAAATCATCAAGTTCATAATAACAAAAATGAACACATCACAAAAAAGTTGCGTACTTCTTTATTTTCTGAAAAGAGAGAGTACAAAAACTACACTATCCCCCAGCAAAGGGTTGCAAAAGAACATAAAAAAGGGAAAAGCTACGGTCCCTGAACCTCCCCAGGATGGGCTGAGAGCTCCCTGACTCGAAGTCTTAGGTCGGCTGTACGGGCCTCCACAGTCGCCAGGACTCGTCGCTTAGCTTCTTGACGCATCAATTCAACAGCCCCGGCGGAAGTATCGCTTTCATGCTTCGCATCAAGCTGTTGTCGCTGCTGCGCCAAGGCAAGAGTCCACTGTGTAAAGGCCGCTTCTTCCATCTGGAATGCTGCGTGTTCAGCCCGGACACGCTCGGCGTCTAACTGGAGTCGGGCCCGTTGATCTTCAAGGCGGCGTATCTGGGTGTCGATCTCCGCGATATTAGCATCCAATGCAGCTCGAGTCTCCACCGTCGTCTTCATGGACTGAGACAACTGCTCTACCGCAGCCTCAGTCTCAGCCACCTCGCGCTCCCAAAGGCCCACAGTAGCCTGGTATGAAGACTCGATCTCGACAATCAGCTTCCCCTTCTCCGCATCTATCAGGACGGAGAGGTCGTTTCGCTGGATGCATTGAAGTTTCGCAAGCCGCTCGTCCAGCTCGATCACCGAAGCCTCCAGAATTTCGGCCATATGGTCGTGGCCTTGGTGAATGCGGATCAGCTCGATACAGGGCATTGCCAAAGTTCTTGCCATTGCAAAGCTCCCATTGGCATCCATCACAGCAGATACACCCTTCTGCAGCATTTTGTATACCCCCTCGACGAGGAATTTCACATACTCGTCTGCATCCGCCAGGACCTGCGGCGTCATAGCAGGAGTTGGAGGAGCTACAGCAGTTTGCGGACCGGAAGAAGATCCGCCAACCTCAACCTGCGAGGCTTGAACCTCAGTATCAATGAGCTCTTCATCAACGGGGGCTGGACTGCTAGCCCGAGGAGCCGAAGGAACAGAGGAAGCCCGCGCAGGCGTCGAAATAGTACCCCAAGTAGGAGGGGCAACAGAGGGTTCCACACCTTCGCCCTTCTCAAGCCCGGAGGAACCACCGACGTCAACGACCACCTCTTCTACCCCCAACGTCCTATCGACAACGGGTACTTCCCTTGGCAGAATGGGGAAATTATCACCCATCTCTTGACCCGACTCAGCGGTTGTGACCGGCAGACGGGTCTCGTCATCAAGTCCCTCCACTGGGACAGAATCTGTCGCTACCTCCTGATCGGTAGCCGCCTCAACTACCATGGTTAAAGCTGGGGTAGGACTCGGCAATGATCCAGCCGACCTCCCCTCATCATGATAAGGAGAGGAATCAACCCTCTCCTCTGCCTCAACCATATCTGTTGCCCCCGCAGTAGACTCTTGCGGATCCGCGGCAACGTCATCCAAGGCCGACGCTGTGGCCTTCATCTTCTCGGAAGCTGCTGCATCCTCAGCTTCCCGTCTGACATAATCCGGAGAGGCTGGAATCTCTACAGCAACACCCTCGATATTCTCCTCCATGGGAGATATCATAGTAGGTGGAATACGCATGTCAGACGAGCCCACCGTCTCCTTTGGCCTGCTCCCACCAAATTTTGGAGTGCAAGGCTTTCTTATCAGCGGCTCCTACACAACAAGGGGAAAAGCATGATTACATAAGGAGCTGAACTTGAAATCAAACCTTACAGGACATCTTACCTCTGCAGATGCGGAGTCCGAGGACACCGTCGGTGACGACGCCCTCTTCTGCTTTTTCGATACAGGAGAGTCGACTTTTGTATCTGCACCCCTTTTCGTTTGATCAACCGAGGGTCTTCCCTGACCCCCGGTAGATACGGCGGGGGCGCCTCGACCCAACTCGGGCGGACGGTACGATCGAGTCTTCGCCAAAGTGTCTGCACCCGCCACTAAATGGGTGCCTGCAATAAAACTGGTCTCCCTATCATATCCGGTGGGCGGAGCAACCATAGCACAGTAAAATCTGGCGGCTGAGTAGAGAATCGGCGGCCGTGGATTCTGGACGGGGAGCGTAAAGCGGGCTCCAGTACATCCGGCATTATAGTAATGCCAAGCTCGTGCACCATCCAGCAAACTTCCAGCGTACCCCAAGGTGATACTGGGATTATCCAACATCAACTGGGCATACCCGAATTGCCTCGCAAAGCGGCTCGGCAGATATGGTTCCAGGTAACACTGGTTCCTGTTCCGATATACCAAATAGGACGGCCGGATACTTTGCAACCAGCGGAATCCCCATGGAGACAGAGTGGTGGCATCCTCACCCGAGTCCACCAGATCTTCGTTGGCCTCAAAATCGGAGAAGACAGGACCAACTTTGGCGATCTCCCATCCCTGAAGATGGGATAAAACTTTCCTGCAAACAGGAACACCGGTGTGTAACCAATTCCTCCGGTGGAAACGCCGAAGGAATGCATCTCCGGACCTGTAGTCTTCCTCCGAACCCGGGCTCATCACATTGGGATGGTCCAAAATTAACCACCCCATCAAATAATGAAACGGAAGTTCGGCACGCGGGAAGTTGTTATTTTTGCTCCGCTCGTGAACGACATCTCCTGCAAACTCTCGAAGACCCCGCAACAGGTTACACACCATTGCGGGGAGTAAAGCTAAAGGACGGCCGAAGGCTAACTTCACGGCCGGCATAATTAAGTTTCGAGTCACCCTCTCTACAGAGCCAGACCCGCCTGAAAAGACGTGGTCCCGGAGCCAAATCATAAGATACGCGACTAATACTGCTTTTGGTGACATCCTATAGGTGAGATGCCAAAAACAGCTATAGGAGCGTTCATCCGACTGCTGGTCCTCGTTCTCCAAGGGATTCTTCTCGCCTAACCTGCTCATTTCAGAAAGCACCTCGTTACGAGAAAGTGCCGACGGGGTAGAAAAGTGAGAAGGTTCCTCTTTGTCCTGCATAAAGATGTGATCTCTCCAAGCAGTCACATGAGGCTGCGTTCCGCCCCTGTCCTTCTTCTGCATATAGTAGTGATGACTCGCTACTTCTTTGAAGACAACCATCATCTCATCAGCTTTGTCTCCCAAGACCTGGAATTCTTCATTGGTCGGGAAGTACTCCTCGTAAGGTTCCGATCCCCAGGGGAGTTTCGATACCTCGTACATCTCATGAAGCGTGAGCCCTAGCTCCCCCACTGGAGTGAAGAAGGTCCCGGTATGGGTATCAAACATTTCCAAAAGTGCAAGGAACATGTGCCTGTTAATCTCTACACCTGTCTGAGTGGCGCGGATCGCGGCGGTCAGCCCAATCTCTTGGAGCTCAGTCTGAAACCGCGACAGGATCCAGTGTGTCAGTTTGTCCCATTTTGAAACATAATGACACCAACCCTCTACCCAAAATTCTCCCTTGGGGTATGATTGTTCCATCAACAACATGCGACGAGCAAAAGTCGAGGCACCCAGGGCAAAAGTATTGACGGGAACATCGCTATAAATACTCCCAGGACGAAGAGTCCGCCAGGTGTACGAGGTACCAGCTCGTGAGGCGACCAGAGTATCCCTCTGATCAGAAGAAGAATCAATTCTGATGACGCCTGTTACCGCTCCTCCTTGAGATGGAGTAATATCCCAGGACATTCTCCTCTTAGAAGCAAGTCAACAGAAAGTTAACAAAGGCCATTGACGTTCAAGCTGCCTGACGGTCATATGCATGCCCCTGGCTGTAAAGAACCAGTCTTCTTTGACCTTCAGCACCTGGGCTTCAGTAGAAGAAAGGCGGTCCCCGAACAGGAACTCGGGCTTTAAGAAGGTCACTTTATCGGAAGTGGCGGATTTCAGAATGCTACGTTCCATCATCCGTTTAAGGAACCCGTGATGTTGTTCCCGAAATTGAATCATTCTTTCGGGATGCTGATCCAACATAATAGCCGCTTGAGCAGGTTTATCACCTCTTCATCATAATCTACTTCCATCTGGCAGAGCGCAGCGTCCAGGAGCACTTCGTTCAAGAGTGGGATAGTCATCGATACTGACAAAAAAATGCAAAGATATTAGAGACAACACAAAGATCAGAGCTTCATGCTCGTCAGATGCGCGTATCAAGCGCATCTGAAAAAGGAGCCTCGGCGCATCATCAAGGCGTGAGCCCATGCACGTCAGCGAAGGCTTCGGCGCATCATCAGGGTGTAAAACCCATGCGCGTCAGCAATTAAAGCCACGGTGCATAATAAAGGCCTGGGCCTATGCACGTCGGCGGGAAAGTTCTCAACATCGATAGGAGACAATAAAGCTCACCGACTACCGCCGGCCGAACTTCGATAGGCGGGCGAGGAATGTCACTCACGACAGCCTCTACTGGCTCCTTCTCCTTCCCCTTTCCTTTGCCGGTACCGCTGCGAGGAGTCTTGGGAGCCATTCTAACAGAGAGGAAGAAGTTAGGGTTTTGAAGAAAGAACTCTAAAGGAGACAAAGGTACAGAGTAGAAGAACTCTCTCTCTCTCCACCTCTCACCTATTTATAGGCCGTGGTCGCACGCGTGAACCGATGACGAGTGATCTCAGCCGTCGCCTCGGGTCTTGTGAAGATAGCAGCAGATAAAACCAAAAGATCATCATTAATCTTTTCGGTTACCGAGGTATTATCAAATTCATTAATTGAGAAGAGCATGCGGCTGAACAGGCATGCGCCCCAACAGTCATGCGCCCTGATCGCCATGCTTCTTATTCAAAGTATTCCAAAACTTATTCAAAAGTTTTGAAAACTTTGAAGGGGGTCTTGTAGAAGCATAGAATTTCACAACCAGACAGACCATGCGCCAGACACTACATGTGCCAGGACTCGCACAGAACACTTCACAGCAAAGTCAATAACCATAGACATTTGAAGAAGGACTTTTTATTTATATATAAAAGTCTATTACATGTCTAGAAAAGGTTGTACAAAGGAGAATTTCTACAAAGGAAAGATCCTAAGTCTACAGCCAGCGGCCACCATACGCCTCCAGATAGGCGCAGCAGTCATCATGCGCTGCCAGTCACCATGCGCTGCCAGTTAGGCACAGCAGATGTCATGCGCCTCCAACCAGGCGCATCTCGCCATCTCTTCAGCAGCTCAGTTATGTGCATCCCTTCAGCAGCCCAGTTATTCTTCCAACCAGGCTCACCTGGCCGAGCAGAGCCCAGTTATGTGCCGCTCTTCCAACCAGGCTCGCCTGATAAATACTTCGATACACAAAGCATTTAACCCTCTGGCTGGAACTAAGAAAGAGAAGAGCACCGCAAAGCTGTGGCCAGGGGAGGCTTCGAAAGAGCCTCCAAAGACCAAGGAAGACCGTGATCGAAATCACGGCAAAAGGAGCAACTTTCAACACAATCAAAGTGGGCAGCACCCACTTTGAAGGAAGAGAGAGCCTAGCACCGCCATTCCGATCTACGGCTCTTTCGGAACAACGGAGACGAGGCCCGAGCATCCCCATCTTTGGATGCAACAGGCACCTTCCTCCTGCCTCAGAAGCCCTCGACTCCGTCTTTTGGATGTAACAGTCACCTTCAAGAGCATCAACGACGACAAGGCATCTCATCTTCACCCTCGGGAACACTTCGTCAACAGAATGCACCCGAGAACCTGAGTTCATATTGGAAAGACGTGAGGGAATGAGAGGCAAACCTTCTCTCCATGCCACTATTTATAGGCCGGGCAGATCAAACCCACGCGCCAAGTGGATGGCTCTCCGAGTTCCGAGCAATGAACTCACATTAAATGGATGAACCGGACGCCTCGACTTCAGCCAAACGGCTATTTAAAGGCACTCGAGAAGCGAAACAGCCGCATCATCAAAGACGTGTCGGATGCGTCGGCTGGTCAGCGCATCACACCTCTCAAACAGATACGTCCTGTACCGAGCGCATCAAAGGGGATGCGCCCCCATACGCCTAGTGGAATGTCAACCGACGCGTCCACTCAGCTGTCCATCGAATGTCACCAACATTAAATGCTGAACTGACAGAGTTGGCAGCACGCCTTCCCAAGTCTGAACGGCTGACAGCTTTTGCAGAAAACGAAGCGTCCATAACGTCAGCATCATCATGACTCTATCCCGACGGCTACTGCCACGTGGCCACTCGACCACCCGCATGCGCCTCCGCGGCCATGCGCCCAAACCTGCATGCGCCTCGAAAGCCATGCGCCTCAGACCCTTCACTGATCCCTAAAGACAGAAGAAGAGTCTCCAGTTGAAGCATTGCATGCGCCTCAAAAGCCATGCGCCCCAGACTGATCTCTGATCCCGAAAGACAGAAGGAAAGTCGCTCGTATGCGCCTCAAAAGCCATGCGCCCAGAACGGCTCGTGACTCCTAAAGGTCATGAGCCAAAATCTCATCATGCGCCCAATCCAAGGCGCATCCTACCAAATCATCCCCCCACCAAATCAGAGATCTCCGAGCCATGGGTCGACGACACGTGTCCTTTGACTCAACTCATCCAAGATCTCAGTAACAGAAAGATCTTCTCCTCTGCTACGTGCCGGCTCACAACAGCAGTATGAAGAATTCAACCTCACGAGTAGGGCGCATCATCCGTGCGCCTCCATCAGCAACCTCCACGTGGCGTCCCCACGTACCGGCGCATCCTACATATGCGCGCATGGGCAGCCAACCTGTCCAGCTATAAATGGAGGAATCATCCCCTCCTTAGACACACACAGAGAGACATACATACGAACAATCCAGACAGAGATCATCAGAAAGGCAGGTACAGACGCTCAACGTCTTCCTCCTCTCAGCCAGCTCCAGCACCCAGAGCAATCTACACCTTCACAGAACCGATAACCGTCGTCAGCCCGTCAACGGAGTCAACTTATTACCACTCACTCCATTGGCACTTAGGACCCAGATTAAACAAAAGTGTACTCCTAGGACTACATCTAAGTCCTATATTATAACACTGTTCTGTTTGTATTAAGATTTACAATCAAACGATTTTAATGGCAAACAGCTGAAGAAAGCAGCTGTGTGAAAAATCACGCACGCTACAGGAAGCAGTGTACGTGAAAGTCACGTATGCTGAAGGGAGCAGTGTACGTGAAAGTCACGCACGCTACAGGGAGCAACGTACGTGAAAGTCATGCACGCTCAAGGGAGCAGCTGCGTGAAAAGTCACGCACGCTCAAGGAAGCAGCTGTGTGAAAGTCACGCACGCTACAAGGAGCAGTGTGTGAAAGTCATACACGCTACAGGGAGCAGTGTACGTGAAAGTCACGCACGCTACAGGGACCAGTGTGTGAAAGTCACGCACGCTACAGGAAGAAGTGTGTGAAAGTCACGCACGCTCAAGGGAGCAGTGTGTAAAAGTCACGCACGCTACAGGGAGCAGTGTACGTGAAAGTCACGCACACTACAGGAAGCAGTGTACGTGAAAGTCACGCACACTCAAGGGAGCAGCTGCGTGAAAAGTCACGCACGCTCAAGGGAGCAGCTGCGTGAAAAGTCACGCACGCTGAGGGAGACACGCTTCCAACAGGAAGCATACTCAAGTCTGTGTACGCAGCGCTAAAGAGCGCGCGTAGCTCAGTGTGCATAAGCTAAATAGCTCTACACACTGCTCACTGTCTTCTCCAAACAGCAAGAACACCATGGTAGAACCCAAAGCTTCAAAGCATCATAACTTGGCCATCCGAACTCCAAATCCGAATTTCCAAAGCTCCAACTGGAGTGAAACTGAATGCTCTCCCACATGGAAATATCAAAACCCATAAAATCCAACTTAAGTAACTCAAACCATGCAAAATCCGAAAATAGATATAACTTAGATCTACAACAATGGAGGCTCCAAATCACAAAATACCAAGTTCTAATGTTGGTCACCATGTCCTAATCTAGCAAATAGACAAATAAAAGAGGGTTCTCATGTAGTGGCAAGATGCACTTGCCTAGGGTTAGGAGAGTTATGGAGAGGAAGGAGAAGAAGAAGAAGAAGGAAATTAATGGTAGAATTTATGAGGAGAGAGAGTGGTAGGTGGGGGTTATAAAGAGGGGAAGTTGTGGTGGGATGAGGGGTAGCATAGGTTAAGGTGTTCCAATACATAATAAACCAAATCAAACCAACCCAATCCAACCAATTAAAACCGAACCATGCCAAAACCTAAAATACGAGAAATACCGAAATTCCACAAGTTGAGAAAAATAAAAATACATGCCAAAATCCAGATACGAGTATAAATACGAAATATGGGAAATACGGGGAATGAGGGTGACAACTCTACCCACCTTAAAAGAATTTCGTCCTCGGAATTTAATCAAGGAGCTAGAGGTTGCCACGACAAGCTATACTAAGCACAGGCAAGCTACACTAAGCAGTTCAATCATACAATCATACAATGCAAGCAAGGAAGGAAAAACGTAAGGCATAAGAAGGACATTATACCTCACGAGTCAAATATGTATGGATATCGCGATCGGATGTCGTCCTCATGCTCCTACGTTGACTCACCTAGAGAGTGATGACCCCAAGCAACACGAACTAATTTAATAGTCTTGTTCTTGAGTATCTTTTCCCTCCGGTCCAAAATAGACACGGGCCTCTCCTCATACGAAAGGTTGGTACCAACAACCAATTCCGAATGGTCTAGGATGTGGCTCGGGTCTGGGATATACCGTCGTAATTGGGACACATGGAATACATCATGTACCTCACTTAGCGACGGCAGAAGAGCGAGACGATAGGATACATCTCCTACTCGCTCTAGAATATCGAACGGCCCTATATACCTAGGACTAAGCTTTCTCCGTACGCCAAAGCGAATAACATCGCGGTTAGGCGAGATCCTAAGGAATACATGGTCGCCGACAGCAAATTCTAAGGGATGCCTATGGGCATCGGCCCAGTGGCGCTGGCGGTCCTGGGTAACTCGGAGGTGATCTCTGACCTTCCTGACCACTTCAATTGTCTGGGAAATCAATTCGGGTCCGAGCATCTGCCTCTCTTCGACATCGTCCCATGCCAGCGAGGATCTGCACTTCCTGTCATAAAGAGCCTCGAAGGGTGTCATCTGGATACTGGCCTGATAACTGTTGTTGTACGAGAATTCCACCAGGTGCAGATGATTCTCCCATGAACCACCAAAGTCAAGGGTACAGGATCTTAACATATCTTCAAGAGTCTGAATTGTGCGCTCTGACTGACCATCCGTCTGCGGGTGATAAGCTGAGCTGAACTGAAGTCGAGTCCCCAAACTCTTCTGCAAGCTGCGCCAAAAGTGCGATGTGAATCTGGAATCCCTGTCTGAGGTGATGCTGACTGGCACACCGTGAAGCCTGACGATCTGCCTGAGATACATCTCTGCTAACTGCGCCGTCGACTGCCCAACTCTGAATGGGAGAAAGTGTGCCACCTTGGTAAGCCTGTCCACAATCACCCAAATAGCATCTCTGCCGGCCGAAGATCTGGGCAATCCGGTCACGAAATCTATGGTTATATGCTCCCATTTCTATTCTGGGATCGGTAAGGGTTGAAGAAGTCCAGCGGGCCTCTGATGTTCAGCTTTAACCTGTTGGCAAACCAAACACCGAGAGACAAACCGGGCTATCTCCCTCTTCATGCCATTCCACCAGAAATGCTGACGAATATCACGGTACATCTTCGTACCACCCGGATGAACAGAATATTGAGAACTGTGGGCTTCTGCCATGACTTCCTGTCTAATATCTCCACTAGATACACAAAGACGAGTGCCGTGCCGAAGTGTACCGTCTTCATGGATACGTAACTCTGGCCTTCTTCCTGCTTTACACTCTGCTCTGAGTCGCTGGATCTTGGAATCTGTTGAATGTGCCACCCGGATTCTCTCAACTATGCTGGACTGAACCTGTAGGCTGGCCATCAATGCCACGCTGGTTGGAAGAACCACTTCAATTCCTATCTTCTGAAGATCTGCCAATAATTCTGGTGGTGCCGTCAGGAGGTAAACTCCGGCTCTCCTGCTCAACGCATCTGCTACAACGTTGGCCTTCCCGGGATGATACTGCAAATCCACATCATAGTCCACTAGTAGCTCGAGCCATCTTCTCTGCCGCATATTAAGGTCCTTCTGGGTGAAAACATACTTCAGGCTCTTATGATCAGTAAAGATCTTCACTCTATCTCCGTACAAGTAGTGTCTCCACAACTTCAAAGCAAACACTACCGCCGCAATTCCAAGTCGTAGGTCGGGTAATTCTTCTCATGATCACGTAGTTGACGTGACGCATAAGATATTACCTTCCCATGTTGCATCAAGACACACCCCAATTCTCTGCCTGAAGCGTCACAATAAACTATGAATCCTCCGGTCCCATCTGGAAGGGTGAGAATGGGAGCCGTTATCAAACCTCGCTTCAACTTCTCAAATGATTCCTGACACTCTGCTGTCCAAACAAACGGCACATCCTTGCGGGTCAACTGGGTCATCGGCGCTGAAATCCTTGCAAAATTTGAAACGAACCGCCGGTAGTAGCCGGCTAATCCAAGGAAGCTGCGAACCTCTGCCACTGAGCTGGGTACCGGCCATGACTCGATAGCCACAATCTTCTGGGGATCCACTTCCACTCCTCCTCGGGTAATGATGTGACCCATGTATGAAATGCGATCGAGCCAGAACTCGCATTTACTGAACTTGGCGTATAACTGATGCTCCCTAAGCGTCTGAAGGACGACTCTGAGATGTTGCTCATGCTCTGCTTCACTCTTGCTGTAGACCAGGATGTCATCTAGGAACACGATCACAAATTGGTCCAAGTAAGGCATAAAAATGCGATTCATGAGGTCCATGAATACGGCCGGCGTATTGGTCGCTCCAAAGGGCATAACAAGGAACTCCCAATGCCCATACCTCGATCTGAATGCTATCTTCGGGATGTCCTGCTCTCTGACTCTGATCTGGTGGTATCCTGACCGTAAGTCGATCTTCGAGAACACTGAAGCCCCTTTGAGCTGATCAAACAAGTCATCTATCCTCGGAAGAGGGTATCTGTTCTTGATTGTTACCGAATTCAAGGTACGATAATCAACACATAGCCTGGACGTACCATCCTTCTTTTTCACAAGAAGCATCGGGGCTCCCCAAGGCGATCCACTCGCACGGATGAATCCCTTGGTCCTCAATTCTTCAATCATCTTATATAAAATTTCCAACTCTGAAGGCGCCATCCTGTAGACTCGCTCTGATACTGGTGCTGTCCCGGGAATCAAGTCTACAGTGAACTCAATCTCCCGCTCTGGCGGCATCCCTGGAAGCTCCTCTGAAAAGACATCTGGAAACTCTTCAACTATCCGGGGCAACTGCACTGCTGCTACTGCCATCCATAATGCTGGGGAAGACGGCTCCACTGCGCCTCTAAAAAACGAAAACTCTGGCTCACCGGGGATACTAAAGACAACTCTGCCAATATGGCAGTCTATCCTAGCATACTGGTTCCTCAACCAATCCATGCCTAGGACTACATCATAGTCTGCTATAGGAAACTCTATGACTCTAGCGGGGAACTCCCTACCGCTAACTACGATCCGACACGAAGAAAACACTTGATCTACTCCCACAAGGCCATTACCAGTAAGTATATTGAGCCTCACTGATAATGACTCGGGCTCCAATCCTATCCGTGTCGCGAATCGTGCAGACATGAATGAATGCGATGCACCAGAGTCAAACAATACCGAAGCTGGAAAGGAGTTGACGAGAATAGTACCTGCCACTACCTCACCTGGTGCAACTTCTTCTTCCATAGCCATCATCATGGCCTGACCTTGTCCTCTGGTTACTGGTCGCCTCTGCTGGAAACCTCTCTGCCTATTCTGGGTCTGAGCTTGGGCTTGCGCATACTGCTGGGGGTGCTGTTGCTGGAATGCCTGAGACTGAGGCGGCAAGGGCCTCGAAAACTGATACTGCTGCTGCTGAACTGGTGCTGGGGCCGGTCCTCTCATCGAAGAGCTAGAAGGGTTGGATGCTGACGAACCACCCCTATTCGGGCAAGCTCCAACTCTATGATCTGCTGCTCCACAAGCCAGGCACAATCTCTGCGTCCTACGACAATCTGCCACCACATGCCCTGGCTTCCCGCAATGAGAACATCCCATTGCGGAAGTCTGCTTCTGCTTCTGCTGCTGCGGGTACGTCGAGGTCGAATGCTGAACCGACATCACTGAGGTCGCCCGCCTCGAAGTTCCAATGGTCAATCCCCTAGCTGCCGGAGATGGAGCTGATGACTGGTGCATCTGACTGTGGGACCGCTTCCTACCTCCGGTCCTATCCACGATCCTCTGGGATGTGTACTCATTCCTCCTAGCTGCTCTCAAGACTGCATCGAACGTCTGGTGCTCGAACTGTTCTACTGCCAACAAGATCTCCAAATGTAGCCCCTGCTGGAACCGTTGGGCCCTATCAAACTCGGTCGCCACCAAGGTGGGGGCAAACCTACTGAGCCTAGAAAACTCCGATGCATAACTGTCGACTGTTCTGCCTCCTTACTTCAAGTTGGTAAATCTGGTCTGCAGGTCGTACCGAGCCACAGCATCGAAATACTTCGTCTGGAATCTCTCTCTAAACACTGTCCAAGCAATGGGTGCCACTAATCCCATGGCTTGCACTGCCCACCAATTGCGAGCCAAGTCCAACAACTACAGGCGTACCACCGCCACCTTCTCATTCTCGGGTGTCCTAGCTGCTTCCAGAATCACCTCGGTATCCTGAAGCCATGCATCTGCGGCAACCGCATCCTCGCTGCCGTCGAAGAAAGGAGGGTTCAAGCGCTTGAAGCTGTTGGCCGCCTGGTTCCCTGGATATCCGCCTCGGGTCAAAGCATCTTGAACTGTCTGGTACAGGGCGTCGCTTCGACGATCCTGGAAAGCTATCAAGGTTCTGATGAGGCCTACTAGGGTACCATCATCTGGCTCTGCGGGCTGGACGGGCCGAACTGGTGACTCTCCTCCAGTAGGTACAACTCTGGAGGCTACTCCGGAATGCTGGGCTTGATCTCCAGGTTGCTGTTGGCCTACGGGAGGTGCTCCTCCTCGCTGATCGGCAGGGTCTGGTACAGTGCCGCTGAAGAAGACGACACAGGGAAACAATAAGGAAGTACCAGGACAGATCAACGATACAAGCATGTAATCAGGGCAAGAATTTCAGGGATTTGAAAATATAGGCGGAGATCAAGGGCGAATACTGATTGAGACATCTATTCGGTAAACCCTCACATTTCTTGATTGAAAAGACCTGCATGGGCCACCACTTAAACCATGTCACACCCCAGAACCAGAATACTGGAGAGCGGGGGCAGACATAGCCAGCTACGTATATTGAAATGGAACCCACCTCGATATACGGTCACGGCTGTCTAGATATGTGAGGGTTTTCTACAAGCCAACAGTCTCTTATGGTCATGAACAAGCCTAGTGTCTCAATCACCACAAGTAAGTAAAGTCGAAAGATGTATGATCATTAAATATACAATAATAAGGCGTCCCAAATATTACATATTCAGCTGATCATGAAGCTAGTCGTTACAAAATGTTAGGACTAGCAAGAGTTTAGTCATACATGATCAACCCTAGGATTTGTCAATCATGTTTACAGCTCGTAGGCAGACAGTAAATAAAAGTGCATCGAGCTAACAGGTGCTCGTCGGCTAAACGCCTCAAAAGAATAATTTTTACAATAGAGTGAGCGAAACAAAATAGAAAACCCACTCTTGGTCCGGATTCCGTCTAGTGTTCACCATTGGGCTGGAAGCTTGGTAGATCCTCGGGAGCTGCTCCGAAATCTGGCCACACAAAACCAGCTGAATCAACCCCAGAAAGAGCAAGTGCCACAAGGGGGCCACGAAATAAGAACAAAAGCCAGCAATCAGCACAAAAAAATCTAATATTAAAATTAAAACTAATAAAAACATGTCAGAATGATATACGACGAGATTACCATGGAACTATTCCGATAGCCAGGTTACAACCCGTAAACCAAACAAGAACCGGGGTTGTAACCCTTCATCTGAACAGAACTTGGTTTCCCACCATTTATCGACAAGATAATAATGTAAGAAATCAAGACAGGAAGCAATCTTGTACTGGATCAAGACATGGCTAAACTGGTTATACCTCATTCAATCAATCACGGCCAAGCAGATACTACGGCTTACTACTTTAACTAACTAGGGTTATCACAGGCCTAATTACTAACAAGATGCAGTGAGATCGTTCCACAGCCACAAGCCCTGCAGACCATCCAGGCTACCCAGGACGAAAGATTAGGGTTGAATTCAGGTGGGTACATTGTCCAGGAGACACATGTACCCTTAGGTGACTTAGAGGGTGCAACACGCGACGGTAAGCTGGAAATGTGCCTTACTCGACGGCAGGCTACAGATCCCAAAAGCGCCCAGGTAACGGGATTGCCTGTAGCTGTGTCATCTCTTCATGACTACTGAGTTATTCTAGTTATTAACCTTAATCCATTTTAGTAGGTGCTCCTGACCGTGGTACTCAGGAGTCCCTTCCTAGACATGATGCAAGACAGGACAAGTGGATTTAACAAGCAAGCAAGAAAAACCATCCACGGTGTCAAGGCAGGTCAAGTTAAGTTATCAAGATAAATCACGTCAGGATACTTGTCAGGAGTGCGCCACGACGGGCCACTATCATGTCAGGTTGGTCATGTCAGGAGTGCACCACTACGGGTCACGGTCGTGTTATGCTAGTTCCTTGTCATACCAAGCCATGTACAACAGTCTTTCCAAACATATTAAGCAAAATCAAGTTCATGACAAAAGGCGTAAGGATATAAAATGGGCATAAAATATCTAATAAAATATCAATATACAGGGCTATAGAAAAGCCAAACTTAAAGAAATAAGACCAAAACTCCAAGAGCCAATGGGTTAAGCAAAGGGATCAAGGGGCAGCATACGAAAAGTCACGCACGCTGAGAGCAGCGTAGGTGAAAAGTCACGCAAGCTGAGAGAGCAGCGTAGGTGAAAGTCACGCACGCTCAAGGGAGCAGCTGCGTGAAAAGTCACGCACACTGAAGGAAGCAGCTGCGTGAAAAGTCACGCACGCTACAGGAAGCAGTGTACGTGAAAAGAATCAAAGTCCCAACCAAACTACTTTTTATCACATCAAAAGGAACATTGTGTAACTAAAATTTGAATAACCCTGAGCAGAACTAGTGTAAGTCTTGATTCAGAGCACATATAAGAATACATAACAGGAAAGTACATGACATGCAAGCCACACAGTAGAACAGACTCTTACTCCGAACAAAGAAACACACGTCATAAATATTTGTGACCAACTCTAAACCTAAGCTTCTAATAAACGTGTAAATATAGAAAATATAATAAAGGTATAAAAAGTTTTAGAAATCACAAAGAGTAGTTAAAATCCCCCAAAAGCTAATTTTAGCAAATGCATACTTCTTAATTGTATCCCAGGTTTCACAACAATCTAACACTAGTAATTTTCAAGGGTGGAACGTGTGTAATTTGCACTAGACAACATACGTAAATTTCAGGCCACAGACATAACATGGGAATATTTGTAATCAACGTTTTAGAAGACCTACCTAATTTTGACATATTAAAAAATTAACCCTATAATGGATGCATACATTTTTGTTATCAGGAAAATTGGCACAAAGCTAACTGAGCAAATATTTCCCATTTCTCCCCAAACTTTCCCCACTTCGGCTTTGAAACTAATACATCGAAGTCCAAATCCCTCGAAATGATTTAGCTTTCAGTTATAGACACGCTGTTCTGATTCAAATCTCGGCTCCTCTCCAAAAAATATCTCGAGAACGAACAAATCCATCAACACATCAAATCTCGGCTCCTCTCCAGGGGGGTGCAACCACAACCCCTCGACACCATGTGCCTACACCCCTGCCTAGCAGCTATGAAAATTCCAGAGTAAAACAAAGAAAATAGAAAGAAGATGGAGGGAGACTACAAACCTCGGTGGATGGCGACCTACAAACCTCCCTCAATGGCGAGCGTGCGCGGGTTTGATGGAGAGAAGAAGATGGAGGGAGAGTACGCGGGTGATGGCAAGAGAACGATCGATTTGGAGGGAGATGGAAACTATGGAATATGAGAAGAGGGAAAAAGAAAAGTTTGGAACGTTTAGGTTGGTTTGGTGAATTTTTATTTTTTTTGCTAGTAAGCCATATTTGGCAAGTACATATATGCAATTCCAATTTGGAACATATTTGCCACACTAAAAAAATATATTTGAATAAATATTTTTTTCTAAAAAATAAAATAAATATATTAGGAACATTTTTTTGATAAGAACATATTTAATATGTTCCCGAACCTCGAAACCAAAAAGAAGCATTCCAGATTGAGAAATACCTAGTGTTCCTAAATGCCTATTTTGGTGTAGTATACTATCATCGTACTCGATGGGGGGTAGGCTATGTCACGCCGCCAACAACTCCAGAGAGTTCGAAAGCAGAAGAAGTGGAACACTCTCACTCATCCGAAGCATCAACTTGGGATTCCGATACCACTATCGGCTCAGTCTTTAGGAAGGTGCTATCAGCCAACATGACATCTGCACAATCTCAAGAGGATGAAGGCGATGACCAAATTCTGGAACTCTTTGAGGAAGAACCCTGGGCTCAACGCCTAGGAGCACAGTGGGAGTCTCGCTTTGAATTACGCGAACCCCCTACCGAAGACGAGGTCCAACAAGTTGACCTTGGGGACGGATCTCCTTCCAAACCCATCTTCATCAGCAAAAGTCTAAAAGAAGAAGACCGGGAGTCTTTGGTCCAATTGGCCAAAGAATATATCGACATCTTCGCCTGGAACTACGAAGATATGCCAGGACTTGATCCCCAGATCGCAATGCTCAGACTTAACATCTTGCCTGATGCTAAGCCTGTAAAGCAATAATGACGATGCTTTCGTCCGGACATCATTAATGCTATCGATCAGAAAGTGGACAAACTCCTGAGCAGCGGGTTCATCCGTGAAGAGCAACATTCGGACTGAGTGGCCAATATCGTTCCTGTCACTAAGAAGAATGGAAAGATATGAGTCTGTAGCGACTTCAGGGATCTCATTACTGCTTGCCTAAATGACAAATTTCTGCTTCCAATCACTGACGTGATGATCGACAATATATGTGGCTTCGAATGCATGTCTTTTATGGACGGGTATTTGGGCTACAATCAGATCAAAATGTTCCCCGATGACACAAAACACACGTCATTCGGGACTCCGAAGGGGGTTTTCTGTTGCACAGTGATGCCCTTCGGCCTGAAGAACGCTGGTGCTACATACCAATGAGCTATGAGTACCATCTTCTGGCAACATCTTCGTAAGACAGTTGAATGCTATGTTGATGACATCGCAGTCAAGAGCCGTCTCAAAGGTGATCACCTACAAGACCTAAAGATAGTCTTCGATCTCATGCGAGCGCATCAACTCAAGATGAATCACGCTAAATCCTTCCTTGGGGTTTCTAGCGGAAAGTTCTTGGGCTTCATCATCATGGCAAAAGGCATTCATGTCGATCCCGAAAAAACCAAAGCCATCCTTGACATGGACCCTCCGAAAAACCTCCGAGAACTTCGAGGCCTGTAGGGGCGTCTGGCATACATCCGAAAGTTTATAGCAAACCTTTCCAGAAAATGCCAACCTTTCATCCAGCTCATGAAGAAGGGAGTCTCCTACGTCTGGACAGAAGAATGCCAGAAAGCTTTTGATGATATCAAAGATTACCTGACGAGCCCGCCGGTCCTGGTGGCACCCGTCGCAGGCAAATCATTCCTCCTCTACATCCGTGCCATGGATCATTCCCTCGGCACTTTGTTGGCTTAGAACAACGGTGCGGGCTACGAGCAAGCTATCTACTACCTTAGTAGAACGATGATCGGGGCCGAGCACCGATACAACCCTGTTGAAAAGGAGTGTTTGGCTTTGGTATTCGCCATCCAGAAGACTCGTCGCTATGTTTCAGGCCAGACAATTCATGTCATCTCCCGAGTCAATCTACTCAGGGTTCTTATGACAAAGCTGGGATCATTGAACTCCCGACTAGCTACATGGGCAATCCTGTTGATGCCGTACAACATGGTGTTTGTTCCACAAAAAGCCGTCAAGGGTCAAGCCCTAGCCAACTTTTTAGCCGTGCACCCCATCCCAGAGTCCTCCAGACCCTATGAAGACATCCCAGATGTGGTCCAAGAATCAAACGTCACCGAAGAAAACTCCGTCTGACGGGTATTTTTCGATGGCACTTCAAGAACAGGCCCCAAAGGCCAAATTATCGCATGAGTGGGGGTAGTCTTAGTCTCCCCCGATCAGCTGGTCATCCAACTTTCTTACTCCCTTTCGAAGCCGTGCTCCACCAATGTTGTCGCATACAACGCTCTCATCATGGGACTCCAGCTGGCACAACAGCTAGGGGTGGATCATCTGGAAGCTTACGACGACTCAAAACTCGTCGTTAATCAAATTCGAGGGCAGTACGAAGTTTGCCATAAAGATTCGGTTCCTTATCATGAAGCTGTATTGAATATTATTTCAACCTTCACCAAGTTCTTCATAGAACATGTACCTCAGCTACAAAACCTGGAGGCTGACGCTCTGGCCGGCCTCGCAGCTTCATTAGCGGCACCCATCGGGACTCAAAACTACGTCACGGTAGTTGGACGAGACTTGGTCTATCCCAAGAACAACCTATGCTCACAAATGGCCCATGCCATGACGACAAGCTCCGGTATTAATGTCCGAGACTGGAGGTTTCCATTCATCGACTTTGCTGTTTATGGATTTCTTTCAGAAGACCCGAAGAAAGCCGTCTCAGTCAGAAGGCGTTCCCTCCGATTTTGCTATGATACAGCTACTAAAATGCTGTACCGACGTTCCTACGATGGACTTCTCCTTCGATGTCTATCCAGCGAAGAAGCAGCCAAAGCCCTTCAGGAAGCTCATGATGGGACTTACGGGGCTCATCAACCGGGCGCTAAGCTGCATGATCGACCGCGATACATGGGCTACTACTGGCCAACCATGGCAGTCGACGCCGTCCACTATGCTAAAAAGTGCCATGCGTGCCAGCTTCACGCCGACTTCATCCTTATACCGTCGGAACCACTACATCCTACGGTCGCCTCCTGGCCCTTCCAAGCTTGGGGCATGGATATTGTAGGACCGATTATCCCTCCATCATCGTGGGGATACCGCTTCATCCTAGCCATCACTGACTACTTCTCCAAATGGGCAGAAGCCGTTCTGCTGACGGAAGTAAAAAGCTCTAGGGTGGTCAGCTTCATCAAGCATCATGTCATCTACCGTTTCGGGGTACCTCAAAGGATTATCCATGATAACGGTCTATAGTTCATCAGCCATGTTTTCAGCAGATTCTGTGACAAGAACCGCATTCAGAACGTGGCATCAACCACCTACAATCCGACAGTAAACGGATTGGCCGAGGCATTTAACAAGACTATCGTTAGGTTACTAAAAAAGTTCGTATCATCCAACAAATACGACTGGGACGAAAAGCTCGATGAATGTCTTTGGGCCTACCGTACAACGGTACGGACCCCGACGGGCAATACCCCATTCTCCTTAGTCTACAGAAGTGAAGCGGTACTGCCTCTCGAGATTCAGATACCCTCGCTCTGTGTGGCGCTCATAAACCAATTAACAGAAGAAGACAACCAGCGTCACCGTCTGCGAGAATTGGAAGCACTTGACGAAAAATGCCTCCTAGTTCAGCAGCACATTGAACTTTATCAAGCCCGTATATCATAGGCTTTCAACAAAAAGGTCAAGCAAAGGACTTTTCAAATAGGCGACCGGGTCCTGGCAGTCAGGAGGCCGATGGTGTTGACTCACAAAACACCAGAAAAGTTCGAGCCCAAGTGGGAGGGACCTTTCATCATAGAGATGGTGTACTCAAATGGTGCTTACCGTCTCGCTCGACTGAACGGGGACTTGTTCATGATGCCCATCAACGGCAAGTTCCTAAAGAAGTACTACTCATGACATATTTTAGACATGTACTTCCATCTCTACCCAACAAGGGAGTTAGTGGACCTGATCATCAGAGCTCACTTACATCTTTCCTTCACAAAATCTTATGCTTTCGGAACCCAGTTGTTCTATAGCATTCTATCTCTAGTAAAAGAACAACCACGTCCACATTACCTTTCAGTTGTTCTTCTACGCCCTGCAAAGCGTAAACTTATACCACGTAGGATTTTGCTGCTTATCATGTTTACCATGTCCACATTACCTCTGAGTAAATATTCCGTACGAACAACCCCTGCGTTGCCGTACATCAATCACAAAACTTCTATGTCCATATTACCTCTGAGTAGTTCTGCGTATCCCTCCAGATTTACTCCTACCACGTCCATAACACCTTTGAGTAGAAAGATTCTGTCATTTGAACTCCGTATTTGCCACGTCCACATTACCTCTGAGCAAACATGTCGGTTCTCTCAAACTTATTATCTTTACCTAAAAACCAAGGTGCGTAAAAGATAATAGGTCCGCACAAATCATCAGTTCATGACAGCAAAAATAAATACCCCATAAAATTTTTATTTTTTATATGAAAGTAAAGGATTACATCCCCAGCAGAAATTGCAAACTAGAAAAATAACAAAAAAATAAGAGACTATAATCCCTAAGCATTATTGGGATTGGCAGAAAGCTCTTCAATTCGACGCTTCAAGTCCTCCGCCCGAGTCTCTGCGGTCGCCAAGACCCGGCGTTCGGCTTCTTGACGCATCACCTCCATAGCTTCAGAGGCAGTATCATTCTCATACTTCTTATCAAGCTGTTGCCGTTGGTGGGTCAGAGAAAGGATCTGGCGGGTGAAAGCTGCTTCCTCCTCCTTAGATGCTACATGTTCAGCCTGGACTCGCTCAGTATCTAATAAGAGTTGGGTCCGCTGGTCTTCAAGATGACGAATCCTGGCGGTGACCTCCGCTATGCTGGCTTCCAACGAGGCCCACAACTCTACCTTTTCCTGCGTAGATTGAGATAGCCTCTCCACCGCAGCCTCAGCTTCGGCCAACTTGCGGTCCCAGACAGCCACCGTGGCCTGATACGACGACTCGACTTCAGCTATCAACTTTTCCTTCTCTGCTTCTATCAGCGCAGAACGGTTATTTTGCCGGATGCTCTGAAGTTCAGAAAGAAGCTGGTCGAGCTCGGCCACCGATGCCTCCAGAATCTCGGCCATATATCGTGGCCCTGGTGGGAACGTATCAAACCATTGGAAGGGAGTGACATGGCTTTCGCCGTCGCGAAACTCCCGTTCGCATTCAGCACCGTTGATACACCTCTCTGCAGCATTTTGTACACCGCTTCAACAACGAACTGTAAATACTCGTCTGCGTCGGCCAATACCTGAGGTGTCATAGCAGGAGTTGGAGGAGCTGCTTGGGACAACGGACCTACAGAAGACCCACCGACCTTAATCTGCGAGGCTGCAACTTCAACCTCAGTGGACCCTCCCTCGTCTGGGGCTTGCACTTCGTCACTAGCCCGAGGTGCCAAGCGATCGGAAGGAACCGGATGGGGCATCGATATCGTCCCCAAGTGGAAGGCACAACAGAGGGTTCAACCAGCAAACCCTTACCCTTTTCGATTTAGGAGGGATCTCCGACATCTGTGGCTGTCTCCTCCGTCTCTAAAATACTATCAACAGGCCGCACAGGACCTTCCTCCTTCGGCAAAATAGTAAGATCGGCACCTTCTTCCTGACTTGGCTCTCCTAGAGCCAGGCTTGGAAGACGAGTCTCGCTTTTCTCATCAAATCCCCCTACGTAAATAGAATCTGTCGGTACCTCCCGATCGGCAGCCAACTCGGCATCCGCTGCTGGGTCCGGGGTAGGGCTCGGCAATGGTATAGCCGACCTCCCTTCATCATGAAGAGGAGGGGAATCAGCCCTCTCCTCTGTTACAACCATACCTGTTGCTCCTACAGGCTCAGGGACCTCTGGAGGAACATCATCTGAAGATGACGAACTCTATTCCTCTTCCTCATCGGGAAGAACAGCTTCTATTGAGACCTCGATACCAGAAGCCCTCACGACAGCTGGTATCTCCATAAAAGTCACATCATTCGGGCTCTCCTCCACGGAAGACAATACAATCGACAGAATGTGCTCATCAGATGGGCCCGCCACCCACTCTGGTCTGCTAGCACCCGATCTCGGAGTTCGAGATTTCCTTTTCAGCGGCTCATACAAAAAGAAAGCATATGTCACAAAATGGTAGAACTAACAAGACTATGTGGGACGTCCTTACCTCCACAGAAACCGATTCTGTTGACACCTTCGGTGACATTGCTTTCCTCTGCCTCTTCGACGCAGAAGAACCCGCCTCTGCGTCGGTATGCCTCTTCGGGCGATCAGCCGACGGCTCTGCCTGAGTACCCTCCGAGGATACGGCAGGGGTGTCTCGATAACCAACCTCTGGCGGGCGGTACAATCGAGCCTTCACCAATATATTTCCAGTCGTCTCCAACTGGGTGCCGACGATGAAGCTAGTCTTCCTATCATATCCAGGGGATACAACATTCATCGTACAGTAAAATTTGGCAGCTGAGAAAAGAATCGGCGGCTGCGGATTCAGAACTGGCATAGTGAAGCGAGCTTCGGTACATCTGGTATTGTAGTAATGCCAAGCTCACGCCCCGTCCAGTAGACTCCTAATATACCCCAGGCTGGTACTGGGGTTTCCCAATATCAACTGGGCATAGCCGAATTGACGTGCAAAATGGCTTGGCAAGTATGGTTCTAGGTAAAAATGTTTCTTATTCCTGTACACCAAATGGGATGGCCGAATGCTTTGCAACCAACGAAATCCCCACAGAGACAGAGTTGTTGCATCTTCATCCGAATCAGCCAAATCCTTATTTGCTTCAAAACTGGTAAAAATAGGACCAACTTTTGTGATCTCCCATCCCTGAAGGTAGGACAAAACACTCCTACAAACAGGAATGCCCGTATGCAGCCACTTTCTCTGGTAGAAGCGGCGAAGGAATGCGTCTCCGGCTACGTGGTCTTCTTCCTGGCCCAGGCTATTCACATTGGGATTGTGCAAAATCAACTATCCCATCAGATAGTGAAATGACAGCTCAGCACGAGCAAAGTTGCCATTCTTACCTCGTTCGTGAACAAGATCACTTATAAATTCTCGTAGACCTCGCAGCAGGTTGTATACCATCGCAGGGAGTAGAGCCAAGGGATGGCCAAAAACTTACTTTATTGTTGGCAGGATCAGGTTTCGAGTCACCCTCTCCACCGAGCCTGACCCGCCCGAAAAGACATAATCCCGGAGCCAGATCATCAGATAAGCAGCCAACGTTGCTTTCGACGACATCCGGTAAGTGAGGTACCAGAAACAGCTATAGGAGCGTTCATCCGATTCCCGGTCCACATTTTCATGGGGACTCTTTTCATTCAATCTGCTCATTTCAGAGAGCACCTTGGTACTGGAAAGAGCTGGCGGAGACGTGAACTGAGAGGGATCCTCCTCGTCTTGCTCAAAGACGTAATCCCTCCAAGCAGTCACGTGGGGCTGCACCCCACCCCTATCATTCTTCTGCATATAATAATGGTGGCTTGCCACTTCTTTGAAGACATCCATCATCTCTTCTTCCTTGTCCCCCAGGACTTGGAACTCCTTGTTGGTTGGGAAGTACTCCTCAAAGGGTTCTGATCCCCAAGGAAGCCTCGATACCTCATACATTTCATGAAGTCCAAGTCCTAGTACCCCTATCGGGGTGAAGAAGGTCCCAGTCTGGGTGTTAAACATCTCCAGAAGTGCAAGAAACATGTGCCTGTTGATGTCGACGCTCGCCTGGGTAGCACGAATAGCGGCAGTCAACCAATCTCTCGGAGTTTGATTCAAAACTTCGTCAGAACCTAGAGTGTCAGCTTGTCCCATTTGGATACATAATGACACCAACCGTCTACCCGAAAATCACCCTTCTGGTAAGACCGCTTCGATAATAACATGCGGTTTACGAAAGTCGAGGCACCAAAGGCGAAAGTGTCGACAGGGACGTCACTGTAAATACTTCTGGGACATAGAGTTCGCCAGGTGAAAGAAGACCTAGCCCGTATAGCGGCCAGAGTATTCCTCTTGTTCGAGGTAGCCTCGATTCTGAATGTGCCCGCCACCGCTTCCTTCTGAGATAGGGTTAGCTCCCATGACATCCTCCTCTTGGAAGTAAGACGGCAGATGTCACTTCCCGTTCCCAGAATACGTATTTTAAATATGTATACGGCTTGAATGTATTTATTTAAATTTTATCATGTATTGTTCTATATTTAAATTCCTTTAATTTTATGTTAATTAATTTTTTTGTAATTTTACTTTCAGTATTTTTACTTTCTGCTTTGCTTTTGGGTTTGGCCTGAGTTGGTTTATTTTTCGGGTTTGGGTGGTTCAACAATTTCCCACTTACCACCCCCATTAAAGCCCCATCCCCTTTCTCTCTCTTCCTTACTTCTTCTCATTTTTCTTCTTCTTCCTCATAAACTCTCCTCTACCTACCCAGCCGCATAGGCAAGTGCCAACTTGCTTCTTGAAGGATATTCGTTTTTATTGTTCTATTGTCTTCCTCTCAAGATTTTTAGATACTTTAGTACTTAGTATTTTTAATTTCCATGACTCATTTTATGTAGATCTAAGTTAAATGCATTTTTGAATTTCTTAGGTTTTGATCTAGTAACTTTGTTATTTTTCAAGTTCTGATGGTTCCATGTTGTAAAGAATTTCGTTCTACCCCATTTTGACCTACAGAAGTCCAGATTTGGACTTGGAATGAAGGATTTAGAGAGCTTGGAAGAAGTGGCTTCCATGGTTCTGAATCTCAAAAAATGGAGAAGAACAACAGTACTTGACCGCATGAACTTTCATGCGGCAAGTTCCATCCTAGCCGCATGAGGAATCCTAGCCGCATAAGGAATCCTGGCTGCATGAGCAATCCTGGCCTTATGAGCAATCCTGGCCTTATGAGCAATCCTGGCCGCATGAGCAATCCTAGCCGCATGAGCAATCCTGGCCGCATGAGCATTTCTGGCTGTATGACCAATCCTGACCGCATGAGCATTCCTGACCGCATGTGCAATCATGGCCGCATGAGCAATCCTGGCCGCATGAGCATTCCTGGCCGCATGAGCAATCCTGGACGCATGAGGAATCCTGGCCGCATGAGCAATCCTGGCCACATGAGGAATCCTAGCCGCATGAGCATTCCTGGCCGCATGAGCAATCCTGGCCGCATGAGCATTCCTGGCCGCATGAGCATTCCTGGCCGCATGAACTCTAGCCCATAATGCCTTTTGGCTGATTCTGTCCCAAATTTGGCATTAATTAACATTGGTTGTTATCTTGATTAATAATTGATCATGCGTTCCTACATGGAAATAAGAGACTGGCTAGTCATTTTATTGAATTAAATGGAATAAGACACGTTCATATTAACTATGAACTATTGAAATCGATTGGCCGATCCCGAATATTGGCATACAGGCACGTGCATGCTTCAATTTATTTATTTTACAAAAGCAACAGGTGTACTTTATGGTCAAGACATGATTATTCCGTGGCTAGTTTTGATTGTTGTATTACGCTATGTAAGACCTACAACCTAACCGCACGGATATCGTTGTAGAGTTGGGCATATCGTACTTTATACGGAAGTACTCATTCTGAATAACCATGATCCACGGTATGGAATTTCACTTAACATAGAGGTTACTAAGTTAAATAAAATAATAATTGCATGGAGAGAATGGATTCCCGAGTTCTTACATGACAGCCCTCTTTGGGACTATTAGTGCCCGACAGGCCGGCTGGTTCCTACAGATACTGTAAATCTGCCACACAGGCAGGGAGCGGTATCTGCTTATATTATTTATTGTATATTGATGACGGATGTCCCGCTGGGACTCGTCTAATTCATGATTGGAGCAATTGATTGATTGGGTAGACTAGCTTGCTCGTACATAGTAAGAACTGCGGAATCCTTATTGCATATTTCCAAGATAACTTGGAACTCACAGTAGCCAGCCGTACGTTGCATGGCTGTTTAAATTGATTTGTTTGTATACTATGTCTACTCTGTTAACTAACTGAGATGATCAGAATGTCAGGACATGACGTGCCAACTTCTGTCCTTGTTTGGTTGGAAGGTTGGTTCGAAGTGTCGTGACATTATGTGAATCCTAGTAGCAAGCTGAGATCTATATATCATATTCTCTTATTACTGGTTTTAATTTCTTATATCGTGCTTCTTTGCGGTCACTACACCAAAACAGTCGTTTCCTAACGACTATAAGCGTTAGGAAAAATATTCCTAACGGTTTTTTACCGTTGCTTCCATGGCGTGGGAAATTTTGCTAACGATTTTGCTAACGGTAAAAAGCGTTGGAAAAATAAATTTTCCAATGGATTTTTACCGTTAGGAACACAAATTTTTCTAACACTTAAAAACTGTTGGGAACGCAAATTTTCCAACACTTAAAAACTGTTAAGAAAGCAAAATTTTCCAACAGTAAAAAACCGTTAGGAATTGATCCATAAATTTAAAAAAAAATTGGCACTATTTAACCTATGATGGCTCTGTTGAATCCACTCAATATAAACCATTAGTCATTGTGACAATATAATTTACACGAGATTTTACATAAGAACACACTACATCATAAACTAACTCCTACAAAATGAATCTGATACACAAGTTTATATACAAGTATGAGATAGTCGTCACCCGGATCGGTTCATGTTGGGTGCCTGATACTCGGATGCCTGATACTCTCTGGCTGTTTCCTTATCGAATTTGCTCCTACTGCGTATCACTCGCCTCTGGGGATTCTTCGATAGACTTTTGGTTTTTCTGGTCCACGGGACTGAGAAGCTCTGAGTTTTCGATAGTGAAATTGTGTTCCAAGCCCTGTAATTAGCAGTCGAGTGCGCCATAGCATACTCTCCTTTGTATCTTCAGATATTCAGGCACCAGCTCATAAAAGCGAGACAATTTCTCAGATGAAGCAGCCTAAAAAAAGCCTCAACTGTTTATAATACATATACCACTGAATAATCATGAATTCATGAAGTTTAGATACCTCCTCTAGCATACACTAATCTCAAACCTTAAACCATGTATTGTCGAACAAATTGCTCGTTGCTTAGACGATGTATATGTAGCTCTCCTGATCCACAGTGACAGGGAAATAAAAGGAAACAACTTTTGATTTTCATATACAAAACTAAAACTGTACTGTAGAATAAATCTGGATATAAATAAGTTGCAGGTAAAAGAGGCTTATCTTGGGATAGTTTCTAAGTTTCTCCAAATAGTCGAGCATTGTCACTCCCCCAAACTAGGATAGGATCCGATGAACTTCTTAATTTGTCTCTCTACAAGTCATACATAAAGTATAATTGGTGAATTAGGTAAGAATAAGTTGAATACTTAAGGAAATATATAGTAATGCTTCACCATTGGAACAATCCAAACCATCTTGACTCATTGGTAGTGGGTATGTAGCATTGGACGTACTAGAGATTTAAGTTTCCATTTTTGGAGAAATCTAAAGCTTAAACGTAAAGCTTAAACCAAAAACCTAAGACTCTCAACAAAAGTTTTACCGACCTTTCATGGCTATGCTTCTTTTAAGTCTGGATTAGAGAAAAAGGCTGTCATAGTATCTGAAGCCTGCTTTCTAGCTGCATCAGTCCCTTTTGCTTTCTACAACACAAATGACAGTGTCAAGACCATTATACCATCACTTGACATAGTTCAATGTATTCATACCAGAGCCTTTCCTACATGCATAAATACTAGATTGAAGCTAGTATATACCTTAATTGTAGCCACTCTTTGAGCCTGCAGCATAGGATCTTAATGTATGATCTTCATCCGTTTACTAAGCAATCCTGTTTTAGCATTGAGACTCTGCAATCAACAAAGTAATCAACAATGACATATTTATTGGACAACATAAACTATACAATAGTTACAAAATACAACAAATATGTCGTCAAAGGAAATCATAAATATCAAAATAATGGCATGGATGGAGGGTCAGCAGTCAAGCTTTCTAATACTTGAATACATCAATTGATTCCAAATTATTAGGTTTCCTTGCACATAATAAATATTCTGAAGGCTGAGAGAGAAAATCTTTCTGATCTTTTGTTTACCAAGTTATAGCAGCAAGAATGGAGGGTAGGTCAGCAGAGATTAGGAGACTCCTGGGCAATGGGCTTGTTTGGATGGATAGCGAATAAGATGTCGACAAGATCTATACTATGTATTTAAACAATGGATCTTAGTTAAGCCATGGGTTTCCAGTCAGTTTCCGTACCCAGCTATCAGATCAGATTCAAAAAAACCTCCATAACCAGTTGTCCATCTAACATTTAAGTATATACTCTTCAGTTCCTAAATTAACCACAAGATGATCCCCTTTCCACCGAATTCACATAGAAATAGAAACTATCTTCAAACTACAGTAAATAAGAAAACCTTCTTCAGGAAAAAGAAAAACAAATATTAAAACTATTGCAAGAAAACCGTCGTTTATAGTAAACTACACTTTATTTTTGACGCACCATGCGACGGCCCAAAACCGTCAATAAATACAGTTTACGACGGTTTTAGCCTGTCGAAAAATAAGAATTCTGGCATAGTGAATCCTACAAGTGCCGATATGAAGCTTGAGTCTGCTTCTATCATAGAACAACTCTCAGTCCATTCAATGAAGTAACTTCATCGCCATCAGCAGAGTTCCAATTTAATTTGTGTCAATAAATCTATTGCATATTAATATTTAGTTTCCACCTTCACAAAGTTTACTAATACTAAGGTGTAGTAATGAAACAAAATATTGCTTACCTGAACAAGTTCTTTATAAATTTCAACATCAATCTCTATTGTAGTGATGATTTCTTCTATATCTCCAGGTATCACATTAAGCCTGAAATAGGAAGAAGAAAACTAATATCTACACTACATAACTTTAAGAAAGAATAACAGGTGTAGCAGATCGAATACGAATCGAAACATTCATGGAGCAAAATAATGAATAGCTTAGAAAATACCTAATGGAAATCTCAAGTGTCACTCCAACACTATCACCTAAAATTGACTCCCACATCTCCTGCCAAATAACAAATAAAATGGCCGATGTTAGATAAAAAAAGTATATATAGTCAACTTATCCATTTATCGAATGGGTAAATGGATACATGTGTTAGACTTCATACCAGAACTTGGGTACAGGTAAGGGAAAGATGTGAAAGAGTAGAAGTACTAGGGGTGTGTACTCAAGCAAAGATTGACTTGTTTGAATATAAATGCCAAGTGCACCACAAAGCACTTAACAACCGTATGACACATAAGTTGCACAGTGCAACAATGCATGTGCCACCATCACATTGTGAAATAAATAAGAATGAAAACTTCATACCAGAACTTGGGTTCTCAGAACTTTACTTCCCAGTAAAGTCTTCACCAGGGGATCGATGTAATTTTAGTAAAACATAGATCTTTGACAAAAATGAGCCTCACAACAAATATTATTTAACAACTGTCATTTATACATACAAAAGGCTTAAATTGCCAGGTTAACTATGGAAGCTGAAACATTTTCTACTCTTGCACTTGCCATGTTGTTTTTCATGCTTCAGATATGGAAAATGTGGAAAGAGTATAATAAGTCAAGAAGATGAAGACTCTTTATGGAGAAAGAGACTAAATAACAATATCCACAAAGAAAATTGAATCTTTGAGTAAATGTCAAAGACTGACTGAAATAACATAGAAATCCTAGGATGCAAATCCTAAACTAGAACCAGAATTTTGGTCCCCTATTTCCAAAATGCCAACATAATTTGTTCTAGATATGAAAACACAAATATTATAAAGACAAAAGTTTTCGTCTTTTAAGTTCATGAACCTAGAATCACATACAAAGAATAAACCAAAGAGGCTTATGTCATGTGCTGAATAGGAAATAGAAAACAAAATGAAAGCTCAATAATATTGACAACCACTTAAACTTTTGTAGATGGCAACCATATTCCCCTTTCGAACGACATATAATGCATTACCTTCCCTCTCCATTATCATCTTTGGATGGGAACCAAAGAGTTCATGAACATCAACAGATGAAATTTTCTCTTCATAACTTGTATACTTCCGGTATAACTAATCTCCCAGTCAATATATGAAGCTAACATGCTTCTCCTTCGCAACATTTCAAGAAGAATTACTAACAGTATAAGATTGACTTAGCTGATGACATGTCCATAAAGATTTACGCCTGTACAACGGTACTTGATTGAAAACTCATGCATAGAACAAGTAACCTTGTAATAGAATGCAAGAAAATAATCAATTAAGCAAATATCAAATGAGTATCTACTATGTTAAAACAAGTTAAGTATATCTAACAACAGAACTCTGGCTGCAAATCTCAAATGAATCTCAAAAAGCTATCAAAGAAGAACCATTATAATGTATATTTTAAGACATGAAATGCATGGAAAAATGTATATGACACCTTAACTTGTCAACGATATTGAGAGTACCTCCATTAATTGCATTGTATATCTTAATACTTTCACTAGCAACATAAATAAGAACAATCAGTTGAGAAAATTGATAATTTAACCATAGATACAAAAAAGTGCTTTACTTGCTGCTTACAATTGAAAGCACATATCTGATAATAGTATTGTATACAGCTACCCCCTTTTTGATGCAAAAGCATTGCATAAGTTTCAGTCAGATAACCAGGCAAATAGGAAATGCAAAACTTATAGCAAACTAGCTATAAGTTGTGATGGGGTCACGATTAACTTTGATAAAATGAATGATGACCGCATACATGAACATTCTGCTGGCTGACATACTTTTATCCCCTCTGGTGATGAATACTATTTCAAACGGCTTAAGGAATTAATATATAGACCAATCATGAACTTGTAAAGAGCAAAGACACAGGTATATATATATATATATATATATATATATATATATATATATAAATTATGATTGCTGGCTATAATTTTAGCTTTTGTGCATGTTGAATTAACTAGTCCTCCTAATCTGCCTACCAGTCCAGTTTGATATTGTCTTATTGCTCATGTCCCTTTCATCTTTATTACAATTCTTAGGATCTAAGCAAACCCATTAGCTTAATCTTTCCATTTTATTTTCCCGAGCTACAGATGTCACGCCCCAGTACCGGAATACGGAGACGGACTAGGCCAGCTACTACATATGAGGTACGTAACGTCATACGGCGATCGTGGCTGTCGAGAGACTAGGGGGTACATGCTACAATCAAGTCTCCTATGGCCCCAGAGAGTTCTATGTCTCAATCAATCAAATCACATCAGCAAATAGATGAACATTAAAGATAAAGCAGTAAGGCGTCCCTGACGCTTCATCAAAATGATCATGAGAGACTAGCTTTATAAATTAGCTATCTCAGAGAGTCAGGAGTACAAAATTATATACAGCTGCAGTCTGTTTAATTACAATTATGTACTGACACAAAATATCGAGTAATACGGCTAACAGGTGCCGGTGGCTAAACGCCGCAAAAGTATAAGCAGGAGTGGTGGAGAAGAAACCCACTCGAGTCCCCGAACTGCCATGCTCCTAGTATGCACCATGGATGTTGGGGAGGAAGATCGTGTCCTCGGGCTCTGCTACAGAATCTGGCCAAACAAAACCAGCGGGGTCAGCCCCGAATAGCAAGTACCGCCAAAGGGGCACAAGAGTTAAGATTAAAAACCCAGTTAATAGAATGATTGATAATAGTAAATACTTATGCTACTATTATAGGGTAGCGCAACATCTTCGAACCCATATGACACCCTTACAACCAAACAAGGACAAAAGGTGCCGCATGGAGTCGGGACGCGTCGTACTCTATAACTTTCGCATAAGTTAAAGGGTATAAACAATAAAGTCTCCTGATCGTGACATCGGTCGACAGCCCATCGTAGCACAATAACCAACCCAACAATCAAACAAGAACATGGGTTGGATCATGCACCACGATAGACCATGTTCCTCAGTCATTCACAGAAGTAGCACTTCATAATCAGAATAAGTCTTCCGTTTATAACTTCGGTCCACAGCCCATCATAGTACGATAACCAACCCAACAATCAAACAAGAACATGGGTTGGATCACGTACCATGACAGTCCGCTTCCCTCAGTTATTCACGGAAGGTAATAGGATACAAGCAAGTCGTTTTCACGACCAATCAAGTCTACGAGTTTCTAGTGGGACGAGGTTATCCTCGCATTATGTTATGTAGAAATCCTCAGATCGTATCTTTCCAGCAAGGCTAGCCAACCCAGGGGTTCGCATAGACAGGTATGATTGAGCACAGGTCCCTCGTAAGGCCACCTTGCTAAAATATATAATATGTAGCAGGAATTAATCGGATACAGTCATCCACTCGTTGCAGATGACACAGTATTCGTGGAGACCAGCCGGCGCGTCAAGACAGTATCTCAAGGCGGCTGGTGTAACACGATCTCGGGATTTCGCCCTCCCCATGCATCTAGTATATTTAGTTGCCTAGTTTAACCCTAGGTGAAATCTGGATTTTCATGCTGTGGCCTGTATGATTATCCTCCTAAAATCATACCTTAGTATGAGTACCCCAAAGAGGATTCATGTCAATCAGTATGTCAACATGTTCTACCCTCCTTAGTGTAATGCATCATTGCAAATACGCCACGTGGAGTTATGAGTCTTTTGTCGAGCATGAACAAGAACTGGGACATTCAGGTATGTGTATCAGGTAGGAACACTTTGTTCTCCGGGGTCACATTAGTGCTCTTATCATGCTCAGGACAAAAGGCGTAAGGATATAAAATGGGCATATAATATATATATATATAATAATAACAATAATAACAAGGTAACAATATAGGGCACAAAAGTCCATGCGGCTCAAAGGGAGTGAGTCCATGCGGCCGGGTCAATACTGGTTCATGCGGCTGGGACTACATGCTTATGCGGCTCAAAGAGCCCCAAGGCGCATGCGGCTGGAGAGGCGGGTTTATGCGGACGAAGGGGTGTCAGCGTATGCGGCTGCGAAGGGAGCAATCGCCCGGCGGCCGGGGTTCAACAGCATATGCGGCTACGATCAGACGAAGTCCTATGCGGCTGAGCATGGGCGATACTTATGCGGCTGGATGATGGATGAGCTTTATGCGGCCCAAAACAGCAGCGCATATGCGGCCAGGTGCAACAGAACTCATGCGGCTGCGAAGCTAGCCGCATGAAGTCCATGCGGCTCAAGATAACAGGGGCTCGTGCGGCTGAGTCTGAACAGGGCTATGCGGCTCAATTACTTGCCGCATGAAGATTCATGCGGTCAAGTACTCAAGTAAGTCTTATGCGGCTAGGAAAGACTTTCCATGCGGCTGAACTCGAACGAGTCTCATGCGGCTGGAAAGGCCATGCGGCCAGAGACTTGCCGCATGAAGACTCATGCGGTCAAGTACTGCTCTTCTTCTCCACCTGTCCGAGAAGAGGAGCCAAGCAACCATGGCTTCCAAGCTACACAAAACCTTCATCCGGAGCCCAAATCGGAACTACCTTAGGTCAAAATGGGGCAGAACAAAATTCTCTACAACATGGAACCATCAAAACTTAAAAATAATGAAGTTTGCTGGATCAAAACCAAGGAAATCCGAAAATGGTTAAAACCTAGATCTACAAAGATTAAAGCTTCAAAATGGAAAATTTTAAGTTCTAAACTAGTATAGAATAAGGAGAAGAACATATTTTGACAAGAATTTTGTAAGAAAACATCAACAACATTTATGGATCCATCTCATGAGCAAGTTGGTACTTGCCTTGGTTGGTGGAGGAAAGTAAATGAGAGGAAATAAATAAGAGGAGAGAGAAGGAGATGGGTTATTATATAGAATCTTGGACCCATGGGTTCATGATGAACCAAGGTGAACCAAGAATGGGTTACCCAAATGAGCCAAAACTGTAGGCCCAAATGCAGAAAATAAATTAGGAAATAATATTTTGTCAAATAGTTTTGGGAAATACATGAAGAAATACAGCATAATAAATATAGTATAAATACAAGGTAAATACAATTTATCGGTTTACGTATTAAAATACGTATTCCAGGATCGGGGAGTGACATCTCTACCCTTCTTAGAAAAATTCCGTCCTCGGAATTCCAGCCAAGACAGGATAGTGAAATCAGGGCAAGCAAGGCTCAATCACATACAAGTTAACTATCATAGCAGTTATTATCATACATCACAAAGTGCAAAACAAGTAGGTGCAGATAAGCATGGAATCGTGTCAATAAGGTGCAAAAATATACCTTATCAGTCAAACAAATGCGGATACCGAGATCTAATCTCGTCCTCGCGCTCCCAGGTTGACTCTCCCGGAGAGTGATGATTCCAAGAAACACGGACAAGGCTTATCGTCCGATTCTTGAGTACCTTCTCTCGCCGGTCTAAAATAGATACGGGTTGTTCCTCGTAAGTTAGGTCGGTACCAACGACTAACTCTGAATGATCGAGGACATGACTCGGATCCGGGACATACCCACGTAATTGGGACACATGAAACACATCATGTATGCCAGTTAACGAAGGCGGAAGGGCAAGTCGATAAGCCACATCGCCTACCCGAGCGAGAATCTTAAAAGGACCAACGTATCTTGGACTAAGCTTTCCTCGGGTTCCAAACCTAATGATACCCCGAGTTGGCGAAATCCGCAGAAACACTTGGTCGCCAACTCTGAACTCTAGAGGCCTACGATGCTGATCTGCCCAATGACGATGTCGGTCCTGTGCAACTCGAAGGCGCTCTCTGACCAACTTAACTATCTCCACAGTCTGCGTGATCATCTCTGGCCCCAACAACTTCCGTTCTCCGACGTCGTCCCATGCCAAAGGGGACCTGCACTTCCTTCCGTACAATGCTTCGAACGGGGCCATCTGAATGCTAGCCTGGTAGCTATTGTTATAGGAGAACTCCACTAGATGAAGGTGATCCTCCCAAGATCCGCCAAAATCCAAGGTACACGCCCGTAGCAGATCTTCTAACGTCTGAATGGTTCTTTCTGATTGCCCATCGGTTTGTGGATGATAAGCAGTACTGAATCTTAACTTGGTTCCCAAACTTTGGTGTAAGCTCCGCCAAAAATGGGAAGTAAACCGCGTATCCCGATCTGATACTATACTAACCGGAACACTGTGCTGCCTTACTATCTGCTTCATGTACATTTCTGCTAGCTGTTCAGTAGTCTGTCCAACTCGAAAGGGAAGGAAATGAGCGACCTTCGTGAGTCGATCTATTATTACCCAGACTGCATTCTTGCCAGCCGGGGATCTAGGTAAACCGGTCACAAAGTCCATCGTGATGTGCTCCCATTTCCATTCTGGGATAGGAAGCGGCTGTAGCAACCCTGCTGGTCTCTGCTGCTCGGCTTTCACCTACTGACATACCAGACACTTGGATACAAATCTTGCTATCTCTCTTTTCATGCCATTCCACCAAAAGTACTGCCTGATATCTCGATACATCTTCGTTCCTCCTGGATGAATGGAGTAAATAGAACTATGAGCTTCGGACATAACTTCTTGCCGAAGGTATCCACTCGGTACACAGAGTCTGTTTCCAAACCTGAGCGTACCATCTTCATGAATCACTAACTCCTTCCTACGGCCTGATTCACACTCCGACCGCAACTTCTGAATCTGTGGATCTCCTGCTTGTGCTGCCCTTATCCTCTCTACTAAGGTTGACTGAATCTGTATACTGGTCATTCTTCCTATATCCCTTGGCAAAACTACTTCGATTCCCATACTCTGAAGGTCTTCTAAAATATGCTTCTGCGAGGTAAAGATAAAGGCACTGTTTCTCCTACTCAGTGCATCTGCAACTATATTCGCCTTGCCTGGATGATACTGAAGATCCAAGTCAAAATCCTTCAGTAGTTCTAACCATCTTCTTTGCCTCATGTTCAAATCTCGCTGCGTGAACACGTATTTCAAACTCTTATGATCAGTATAGATCTCTACCCGATCCCCGTATAAATAATGCCTCCACAACTTTAGTGAAAACACCACAGCTGCTAACTCCAAATCGTGAGTCGGGTAATTCTTCTCATGGTCTCGAAGCTGCCGAGACGCATATGCTATTACCTTTTCGTGCTGCATCAATACACATCCAAGACCCTTCCCAGATGCGTCACAATATACTGTAAAGCCTCCTGCTCCTACTGGAAGCGTCAAGATCGGGGCTGAGATCAATCTCTTCTTCAATTCTTCAAATGATGCCTGACAGCTCGCTGACCAAACAAACTCTACATCCTTGTGCGTCAAACGCGTTAAGGGAGCAGAGATCTTGGCAAAGTCCGCCACGAACCTTCTGTAGTAACCAGCTAATCCCAAGAAACTTCGCACTTCTGCAACCGTTCTCGGGACTGGCCAATGCTCTACGGCCTCTATCTTCTTCGGATCCACTGACACTCCTGCCCCAGAAATTACATGCCCTAGGAACGAAATGTGATCTAACCAGAATTCACACTTGTCGAGCTTCGCATAAAGTTGATGCTCCCTCAATGTCTGCAAGACAGTCCTAAGATGTTTCTCATGCTCCTCTTCACTGCTGGAATAGACAAGAATGTCATCTAGGAACACCACCACAAATTTATCCAAATATGGCAGAAAGATGTGGTTCATTAAATCCATGAATACTGCGGGGGCGTTGGTTAGTCCAAAGGGCATTACTAAAAACTCATAATGCCCATATCTAGATCTGAATGTTGTCTTCGGTATGTCTTGCTCCCGGACTCTTACTTGATAGTATCCTGACCGAAGATCGATCTTGGAAAAGACGCTGGCCTTGCTCAACTGGTCAAACAGGTCATCAATCCTTGGTAGCGGGTACTTATTCTTCACTGTTACTGCATTCAGCTTGCGGTAGTCGATGCACATCCTTGTCGACCCATCCTTCTTGGGAACTAGAATCACTGGCGCGGCCCAGGGCGATTTACTGTCTCGGATGAATCCCTTAGACTTCAACTCTTCTTCATATTGATACAACTTATCCTGTTCTGACGGCGACATTCTGTAAACTCTGTCCGCAATAGGCCTCGTTCCAGGGTTCAACTCAATGCTAAATTCTACCTCTCTGACTGGGGGTATCCCTGGGAGCTCATCAGGGAAGACGTCGAGAAAATCTTCGACCACTCTCGGAATCTGTCCTAGCTCTGACACTGCTGCTGAGATGACGCCTCCGGCCTGATTCTTCAAGGTTCGAGTAAAAATGAACTGCTCCATCCCAGGAACGCTGAATATGACCCTACCTCCTCTACAATCAATTACCGCATGACTGTCTCTCAACCAGTCCATGCCAAGAACAACATCAAAATTCCCTATAGGGAATTCAATCAATGATGCGGGTAATAAATGCCCACATACCTCTACCGGACATGAAAAGCGCACTCTGCTCACTTCTACGAGCCCATTGCCGGTGAGTATATCCATCCTCTCCGGCAATGCCTCAAACACTAGTCCAATCCGTGTAGCATATTGTGCAGAGATGAATGAATGAGTAGCGCCTGAATCAAATAATGCTACAGCGGAAAATGAGGTGACGAGAATTTTACCTGCCACCACGTCACTGGATGCTAGAGCCTCTCTCAAGGTTAATGTGAGAGCCTGGCCCCGCGGAGCCCCTTGTTGCGGCCTTCCTCGACCATGCTGTTGCTGCCTCCGAGGGCCTTCGGCTTCCTGTGCCTGGCGGAACATCTGAGCCTGCGTTGGTAGACGCTGGGCTAGGGGCCTTACTGCTAATACTGGCCCTCCACTCGGGGTTGCCACTGGAGCTGGCAACGCTGGAAACTGCTGAGCTGGCCCTCCTAGCCTCTGCATCATAGGACAAGTAGAAATACGGTGGTCTGAACTACCACACCTCAAGCATAAGCCATTCGCTGACCGGCACACCTCCCTCGTGTGCCCTGCCTTCCCACAGAATGTACAGCCCTGGGGTGCTCCCTGACGCTGTTGCTGGTTCCTCGACTGCTGATGCCGAACTGGCGCTGTATTAGTTGACACGGCCGTCCTCCGCGGCGCTCCCGCATCATGAATACGTACACCGGGTGCTGGTGCCGATGTTCGCTGCATTGCTCCTCCTCCAACCTGGGAATGAGATCTCTTCTGACCTCCTGTCCTCGATGCCAACCTCTGCTGGGTAAGCTCGTGCCTCCGGGCTGCCGTTAAGACAGCGTCAAACGTCTGGTAGTCGTGTCCCTCCACAAGCTGTAGTAGTTCCAAATGAAGTCCCTGCTGGAACCTTATAGCCTTCTCTGGCTCCGTTGCCACCATTGCTGGTGCGAAACGGCACAATCTGCAGAACTCTGCTGCATACCCATCTACGGTCTTGCCTGCTTGCTTGAGATTGATGAACTTCTGCTGGAGCTCATATCGAGCTACCACGCCAAAATACTTGGCCTTGAATCTGTCACTGAAGGTGGTCCAACGAACAGGGCATCTTGTACCAACTTCTTCTGATGCCCACCAGTCGCGGGCAAGATCCTGAAGTACCAGTTTGACCTGATCAACCTCTCATCATCTGGAACCTTGGCTGCCACAAGAATAGCTTCGATGTCTTGAATCCATGCATCCGCAGTGATGGCATCCTCCGTGCCATCAAAATACCTCGGGTTCAAGCGACGGAACCTTCCTGATGCTCCCGAGTCAACTCCGGCACTCCTCTCAAGAGCTAACTTAATCCCTTGGTTCAGCAACACGTTCTGCTCCTGCTACCGAGTCTGTTGCTGTTGGTTAGTGACAAGAAACCCCCGGATGATCTCCAGGAGTGCTACGGCGTCTGGTACTGTCGTCGCTGCTGGTGCTGCAGGAGTTTCAATAACCTGCGGCTGCACTGCCTCTAGTTCCCTTTCTGCTCGTGCCTGCACTGGAGAAGGTTCTCTTCCCTGTTGCTGCCCAGTCGAGCCATGCTCTTGCTGCTCTTCCTCATGGGCCTCTCCTGCTACTGAGAATGAAGCACCCATATGGAGAAGAATATAAGATTATCAAGTCCGGACGAGGAAGATTTCGAGGATGCAAGTCAAGTTAGAGATCAAGGCAAGGACAGAGAATTCGAAACGGAATTTCAAGGGGAACAAGTTTTGATTGAGACTCCTAATAATTCGCAATACCCCACAAGTCTGAAAATTGGACCTGCATGGGCCACCACTAAAACCTTGTCACGCCCCAGTACCGAAATACGGAGACGGACTAGGCCAGCTACTCCATATGAGGTACGTAACGTCATACGGCGATCATGGCTGTCGAGAGACTAGGGGGTACATGCTACAATCAAGTCTCCTATGGCCCCAGAGAGTTCTATGTCTCAATCAATCAAATCACATCAGCAAATAGATGAACATTAAAGATAAAGCAGTAAGGCGTCCCTGACGCTTCATCAAAATGATCATGAGAGACTAGCTTTATAAATTAGCTATCTCAGAGAGTCAGGAGTACAAAATTATATACAGCTGCAGTCTGTTTAATTACAATTATGTACTGACACAAAATATCGAGTAATACGGCTAACAGGTGCCGGTGGCTAAACGCCGCAAAAGTATAAGCAGGAGTGGTGGAGAAGAAACCCACTCGAGTCCCCGAACTGCCATGCTCCTAGTATGCACCATGGATGTCGGGGAGGAAGATCGTGTCCTCGGGCTCTGCTACGGAATCTGGCCAAACAAAACCAGCGGGGTCAGCCCCGAATAGCAAGTACCGCCAAAGGGGCACAAGAGTTAAGATTAAAAACCCAGTTAATAGAATGATTGATAATAGTAAATACTTATGCTACTATTATAGGGTAGCGCAACATCTTCGAACCCATATGACACCCTTACAACCAAACAAGGACAAAAGGTGCCGCATGGAGTCGGGACGCGTCGTACTCTATAACTTTCGCATAAGTTAAAGGGTATAAACAATAAAGTCTCCTGATCGTGACATCGGTCGACAGCCCATCGTAGCACAATAACCAACCCAACAATCAAACAAGAACATGGGTTGGATCATGCACCACGATAGACCATGTTCCTCAGTCATTCACAGAAGTAGCACTTCATAATCAGAATAAGTCTTCCGTTTATAACTTCGGTCCACAGCCCATCATAGTACGATAACCAACCCAACAATCAAACAAGAACATGGGTTGGATCACGTACCATGACAGTCCGCTTCCCTCAGTTATTCACGGAAGGTAATAGGATACAAGCAAGTCGTTTTCACGACCAATCAAGTCTACGAGTTTCTAGTGGGACGAGGTTATCCTCGCATTATGTTATGTAGAAATCCTCAGATCGTATCTTTCCAGCAAGGCTAGCCAACCCAGGGGTTCGCATAGACAGGTATGATTGAGCACAGGTCCCTCGTAAGGCCACCTTGCTAAAATATATAATATGTAGCAGGAATTAATCGGATACAGTCATCCACTCGTTGCAGATGACACAGTATCCGTGGAGACCAGCCGGCGCGTCAAGACAGTATCTCAAGGCGGCTGGTGTAACACGATCTCGGGATTTCGCCCTCCCCATGCATCTAGTATATTTAGTTGCCTAGTTTAACCCTAGGTGAAATCTGGATTTTCATGCTGTGGCCTGTATGATTATCCTCCTAAAATCATACCTTAGTATGAGTACCCCAAAGAGGATTCATGTCAATCAGTATGTCAACATGTTCTACCCTCCTTAGTGTAATGCATCATTGCAAATACGCCACGTGGAGTTATGAGTCTTTTGTCGAGCATGAACAAGAACTGGGACATTCAGGTATGTGTATCAGGTAGGAACACTTTGTTCTCCGGGGTCACATTAGTGCTCTTATCATGCTCAGGACAAAAGGCGTAAGGATATAAAATGGGCATATAATATATATATATATATAATAATAACAATAATAACAAGGTAACAATATAGGGCACAAAAGTCCATGCGGCTCAAAGGGAGTGAGTCCATGCGGCCGGGTCAATACTGGTTCATGCGGCTGGGACTACATGCTTATGCGGCTCAAAGAGCCCCAAGGCGCATGCGGCTGGAGAGGCGGGTTTATGCGGACGAAGGGGTGTCAGCGTATGCGGCTGCGAAGGAAGCAATCGCCCGGCGGCCGGGGTTCAACAGCATATGCGGCTACGATCAGACGAAGTCCTATGCGGCTGAGCATGGGCGATACTTATGCGGCTGGATGATGGATGAGCTTTATGCGGCCCAAAATAGCAGCGCATATGCGGCCAGGTGCAACAGAACTCATGCGGCTGCGAAGCTAGCCGCATGAAGTCCATGCGGCTCAAGATAACAGGGGCTCGTGCGGCTGAGTCTGAACAGGGCTATGCGGCTCAATTACTTGCCGCATGAAGATTCATGCGGTCAAGTACTCAAGTAAGTCTTATGCGGCTAGGAAAGACTTTCCATGCGGCTGAACTCGAACGAGTCTCATGCGGCTGGAAAGGCCATGCGGCCAGAGACTTGCCGCATGAAGACTCATGCGGTCAAGTACTGCTCTTCTTCTCCACCTGTCCGAGAAGAGGAGCCAAGCAACCATGGCTTCCAAGCTACACAAAACCTTCATCCGGAGCCCAAATCGGAACTACCTTAGGTCAAAATGGGGCAGAACAAAATTCTCTACAACATGGAACCATCAAAACTTAAAAATAATGAAGTTTGCTGGATCAAAACCAAGGAAATCCGAAAATGGTTAAAACCTAGATCTACAAAGATTAAAGCTTCAAAATGGAAAATTTCAAGTTCTAAACTAGTATAGAATAAGGAGAAGAACATATTTTGACAAATAATTTTGTAAGAAAACATCAACAACATTTATGGATCCATCTCATGAGCAAGTTGGTACTTGCCTTGGTTGGTGGAGGAAAGTAAATGAGAGGAAATAAATAAGAGGAGAGAGAAGGAGATGGGTTATTATATAGAATCTTGGACCCATGGGTTCATGATGAACCAAGGTGAACCAAGAATGGGTTACCCAAATGAGCCAAAACTGTAGGCCCAAATGCAGAAAATAAATTAGGAAATAATATTTTGTCAAATAGTTTTGGGAAATACATGAAGAAATACAGCATAATAAATATAGTATAAATACAAGGTAAATACAATTTATCGGTTTACGTATTAAAATACGTATTCCAGGATCGGGGAGTGACAACAGACAAGTAGCAGTTTCACATGGAATGTAAGATTGGAGAATCAATAAAGGCCTCATGTCCAAACATACAGGTCTCACATATATCTCTCTTCCTAATCTACAAATTTCCTGTGGTCCATACGACTTTCAGGGGAGACGGATCATTTTTCATGGAAAGTTTACTTAATGAACTCAGAAACACGCTTGTGGATTCTCTCTCCTAGAGGAGAAGAAAGGGATCCGTAGCCGGAACTGAGATTCCACACAATATTGGAAGAGTGAACATTTTCCCTAAAATTTCCCTAAAATTTCATCCCTAAAATTTGCACTAAAATTAGATTTGCCCTAAAATTAGATTGTGAGAAGAGAGGAGAAGGAGATGGAGGAGGAGGAGGGGAGAGAGAGAGAGATTTACCAGCTTGGAGGAGAGAGAGAGATGTCATCGAAGGAGAGCGAGGCTTCAGCCGATCGGCGGAGAGCTTGGGTTTTCTTCGGTTTGCTTGGATGAAATAAATGAGGAAAATGAAAGAGTTTCCCCCCATAACACATTCTTAACAAATTTATGTCACGTGAAACTCACAAGTTAGAGGATTTAATTTTTCAATCAATTTTCATTAAATGTACTAACGGTTTTGGAGTGTTACAAAATATATGAGAAGTGTTATTTATATTAAATTTTAGTTTTACCTATTTATACTAACGGTTTTTTGTGTTGCTAACAGTTTTTTACCGTTATTAATTAGTAACGGAATAAAACCGTTAGTAATTTAAAAATAATGGTGTTGGGAAATCCCATTTTTGGTGTAGTGGGTACTTGCTATTAGAGGTCTAACCTCTCTGGTTTTGTATGGCCAGATTTAGAGCCGGTCCCCGAGGACTCAGCTTACTTCTACCTCCAAGATGTCAATACTAGAGGAATAATTGCAGGAGGACTCGAGTGGGTTCCTTACTTCTCCGCTCGTTTTGTTACTTACTTTATATTTTGTCGTTTGGCACCGACATGTTAGTCGGATCATCTTATACTTACTTTTACATAATTGTAACTAAGTCAGGCTGCAGCTGATAACAATTGTGTATACTTTGCTACACCATCTGGCTATATTTTGTAAAACCAGATATCAAGAACATTTTGACTAAGCATTCGGGACGCCTTACTGCTTTATCTTACATGTTCTCTATTACTGTTTCTTGTTTGAATGATTGAGACAATAGATGTGAAGCGACCATAGCGAGACTTTCATGTAGTATGCACCCCTTCATTTTTTAGACAACATTGATCGTATTATACGGTATTCCTCTACCCGTAATACGTAGCTGGCTGAGTCATTCTCTCGCTCTCCAGTATTCTGGTTCTGGGGCGTGACAAGGTTTTAGTGGTGGCCCATGCAGGTCTGATTTCAGATTTTTAGGGTGTTTTAATTTATAGGATGTCTCAATCACACATGTTCCCCCTTGATCTCATGATTCGTTGTTCTCAACCCTAGCTTGATATTTCGGTATCTTTCGACTTCATTGATCCTTCATATCCGGTCATTTGATTGCTCTCTTGTCCCTTTTTTAGGGGCACTTCATCTGTATCTGTCAGAACTGAACAACAACAACAAGGGCAACATGGACGACATAACCAGGTTGGTCAGCTACAAGGGCCAGTACTACCTCAAGAGACTATCCAAGAAGAAGTGATTGTGGAACCAGCAGCTGGACCGCAGTATCCGGAGGTTCCTACACTACCAATAGTTCTACCTACCCCTGTGGAAGTGGACACACCATCCCTTCTGGAGATCATGAGTGAGATGATGGCTACTCAGCAACAGATGTTAGCCCAGCAGCGCATGCACGCTCAGTTGCAAAAGCAGAATGTACTACTAAACCAAGGATTGCAGACGGCTTTGGAAAGAGGAACGAGGACAGATTCAGGAGAATCAACCAGATTTTGCAAGTACAACTCCCACCGTTTTGAGGGCACGGAAGATGCCATCTCAACAGATACATGGCTTAAGGATGTTGAGGCTATTTTGACAGCAGCTAAGGTACCGGCAGAAGAACGTATGGATTAGGTGAAGTTGTTACTTCAGGATCTCGCACGTGATTGGTGGGAATCAGAGGAAGTGGACATCAGACATCCCGTTGCTTGGGACGATTTTACTGCAAGGTTCAAGACCAAGTACTATGGAGTTGTGGCGCAGTTTGAGCTACAACAGAAGTTTATCAACCTCAAGAAGGCCGGCAAGACGGTAGATACTTATGCAGCGGAGTTCTGCAGATTGAGTAGGTTCGCCCCAGAGATGGTAGCAACGGAGAGCCAGAAGGCTATGAGGTTCCAGCAAGGGTTTCATCTTGAGCTCTTGCAATTGATAGAGGGACACAATTATCAGACTTTTAACGAAGTATTGATGGCAACCCGAAGGCATGAGATCACCATTCAGAGGATCACGACAAGGACTGGGGGCCAAAAGAGATTCCATGGTCAGATTGAAGGAGGAGGGAGAATAGTGCCCCGAACAACAGCACCATCCCTTGGCATTCGCATTCACGATGTGGCAATACGAGGGCCAGCACCACCACCCAGGCAGCAGCAACAGCAACAAAGGAAGAACCAGCAACCCCCAACGGACTGCACTTATTGTGGAAAGGTATGGCACACTAGAGATGTATGTCGGACATTGAATGGGCAGTATTTGATATGTAGAAATCCAGATCATCGGGTTACCATCTGTCCCATGAATTCGAGGTCAGGAGGGCCAGTGCAACAATTTCCTGCTCTACCAGTACCAGGAACAGGCCAGTATCGAGGACCCGCGGTGGCAGTGAGACCGTTGGCACAACGCCCGTTCATGTCGCAAGCTCAGATATTTCGGCAGCAGGGACCGTCGATACAGTAACACCAGCATAGACCACCCCAGCATCATCAAGGCAGAGGCTAGCAGCAGCACCAGGTTAGGCCGCAACATGGGAACCAACGAGGAGGTCGAGGGCAGGCATTCACTCTATCCTTGGAAGAGGCATTGGCATTGGGAGATGTTGTGGCAGGTAATATTCTCGTCGCTCATGTCCCGCAGTAGCATTGTTTGATTCGGGAGCATCACACTCATTTATATCTACACAATTTGTCACACGACAGGAATGGAGTTCAAGGCATTACCAGGGAGGTTAAATATACTCACTGGTAATGGGCTCGTAGGAGTTAGTAGGATTATTCTGGCATGTAGCATTGTAGTTTGCGGGCATTCTTTACCCGTCAGGTTGATAGAATTTTCTGTTAGAAATTTCAACGTTATCTTCGGCATGGACTGGCTAAAAGACAATAATGCGATAATAGATTATCATAGAGGGAGTGTATCTTTTGATATTTCAGGCATAAAAAGGTTCACCTTAGTCAGATCAGAGGCAACTCAATAAGAGCAGGGAGTAGTAACGACAATGGAAGAAGTTCTAGTTCCGAAGGTAGTGGAAGATTTTTTAGATGTATTTCCTGAAGAACTTCAAGGTCTACCACCGGTTAGAGATATTGAGTTCTGTATAGAATTGGCACCTGGAACTAAACCGATATCAGATCGAGTTTATAGAATGGCGGATTCGGAGCAGGCCAAGATATATCAGCACATAGAGGAACTGAAGGAGAAGAAGTTCATCCAAGCTAGCATATCACCATGGGCAGCAACAGTGGTACTTGTAGGGAAGAAGGATGTGTCATCCAGATTGTGCATCGATTATAGAAAGCTTAACGCGGCAATAATAAAGAATAAGTACCCACTACCCAGGATCGACGACTTGTTTGATCAGTTGAGCAGAGCTAGAGTTTTCTCCAAGATAGATCTTCGTTCAGGGTATCATCAAGTGAGGGTTCGGAAGGAGGATATTCCCAAGACAGCATTCAGGTCAAAGTATGGGCATTATAAATTCTTGGTAATGCTGTTTGGTTTGACCAATGCTCCAGCAATATTTATGGATTTGATGAACCGCATCTTTATGCCGTACTTAGATCAGTTTGTCACTGTGTTTCTTGACGACATTCTCTTATACTCTACTAGTGAGGAGGAACATGAGGACCACCTCCAAAAAGTGTTACAATTTCTGAGAGAGAACCAATTGTATGCCAAACTCAGCAAGTGTGAGTTCTGGACGGATCATATTTTATTTTTGGGGCACATCATATCAGAAGATGGAGTAGCAGTAGATCCCGAGAAGGTAGAAGCAGTAGAAGGTTGGCCAGTACCTAAGACCGTAGCAGATGTGCAGAGTTTCTTAGGATTGGCAGGATATTACAGAAGATTCGTATTCGACTTTGCAAGACTTTCAGCACCCACGACCCGCTTGACACAAAAGGATGTACCATTCGTCTGGTCGATAGAATGTCAGGCATCATTTGAGAACTTGAAGCAGAAGTTAATATCAGCACCTATTCTTACATTGCCAGTTGGACCCGGAGATTTTACCGTTTATTGTGATGCGTCAGGAAGAGGACTTGGATGTGTCCTTATGCAGTATGGGAAGGTGATAGCATACATATCTAGGCAATTTCGAGACCACGAGAAGAATTACCCAACTCATAATTTGGAGTTGGCAGCAGTAGTATTTGCCTTGAAGCTATAGAGATATTACTTATATGGTGACCGAGTGGACATGTACACAGACCATAAAAGTCTAAAGTACATCTTTACTCAGAAGGAGCTGAACAGAGACAGAGAAGATGGTTAGAGTTGATCAAAGATTACGACGTGGAGCTTCAGTATCATCCAGGCAAGGCTAATGTGGTAGCAGACGTTCTTAATAGGAGAGGCGGCACATTTATGTTGACAACACAAAAGCATATCTTAGAAGACCTTCAGGAGATGGGCATCGAGGTTATACTTCCTAGTGATGTAGGGGTTCTAACAAGTCTACAAGTTCAATCCGACTTAGTAGACAGGATCAAGGCAACTCAGGCACAGGACCCAAGGATTCAGAAGCTTAGGGCAGAATGTGAGTCAGGACTCAGGAAGGAGATAAGAATTCATGAAGATAGTACACTTAGGTTTGGATTGCGTCTATGTGTGCCTAGTAGAGATATCAGATAGGAGGTTATGGCAGAAGCTCATAGTTTCCAGTATTCTATACACCCTGGAGGGACTAAGATGTACCAAGATATCAAGCAACACTTCTGGTGGAATGGAATGAAGAAGGAGATAGCTAGATTTATTTTTTATTGCTTGGTATGTCAGCAAGTAAAGACAGAACAGCAGAGGCCAGCTGGGTTATTGCAACCGCTTCCTATTCCGGAATGGAAATGGAAACATATTACAATGGACTTTGTGACCGGTTTACCAAGATCGCCAAGTGATAAAGATGCTATTTGGGTGATAGTAGACCGACTTACAAAGGTAGCACATTTTTTTCCTTTCAGAGTGGGGTAATCTACAGAAAAGTTGGCAGAGTTGTACATGCAACAGATAGTCAGGCAGCATGGGGTCCCTGTCAGTATTGTGTCCGACATAGATACCCATTTTACATCACATTTTTGGAAAAGCTTACAACATAGTCTGGGTACCAAGTTAAGATTTAGCACGGCTTACCATCCACAGACGGACGGGCAATCAGAAAGAACAATTCAGACTTTGGAAGATATGTTGCGAGCTTGTACCCTAGATTTTGGAGGATCTTGGGAGAGTCACCTGCACTTAGTCGAGTTCTCATATAACAACAGTTATCAAGCCAGTATTCAGATGGCGCCATTTGAAGAACTATATGGTAAGAAGTATAGGTCGCCACTAGCATAGGATGATATCGAGAAGAGGAAGATGCTAGGCCTAGAAATAATTGTTCAGACAGTTGAAGTGGTTAAGGAAATTAGAGAGCGACTTCGAGTTGTGCAGGATCGGCATCGTCATTGGGCGGACCAGCATCATAGGCCGCTAGAGTTTTCTGTTGGGGACCACGTGTTCTTGCGGATCTTACCTACCCATGGGGTCATTAGGTTTGGCGTTCGCGGGAAGTTGAGTCCGCGGTATGTGGGCCCATTTGTTATCCTTGATCGGATTGGCGATGTTGCTTATCGCTTCCACCTTCGTTACGAGAGGTACATGACGTGTTTCATTCATGTATCTTAGTTGCGAAGGTATGTACCGGACCCAAGCCATATCCTTGATCATTCTGAGCTGCTTGTTGGTACCAACCTGTCTTACGAGGAACAGCCTGTGTCTATTTTGGACCGAAGAGAGAAGATACTTAAGAACCGAACAATTAGCCTTGTCCGGGTTGCTTGGGTTCATCACTCTTTAGGGTAGTCAACGTGGGAACGTGAAGATGACATCCGATCACGGTATCCGCACCTGTTTGACTCACAAGGTATATCTCTTTCTGTATACCTGTAGAAGCATGGAAAATATTAGAATAAAAGCATAGATAGCCCATGCGGCTTTGGGTAGCAAGCCTATGCGGCTCATACTGGAGTTGCCCCATGCGGCCCGAAAGAAGACCCTCAGACTCATGCGGTTCGGGGATATATGCGGTTCAGCAGGAACATGCGACTCAATTGACGCCACGTGTGACCCCTCCACAGCTGGCTACTGGAGTAATGGCCTCATTTAATGCTCTGACACGACTCGACGGCTGCGACGTCTCTGACATAAAGTGTCATAATGGCTCTGCCATAATGACAGACTCCTCGGGAAAAGAAGACAATCTCTGACCCGATCTGTCAGAAATCCTAGATTGCCACGTGGCAAAAGTCTCATGCGGCTCGGGTAGAGAACAGCTTCATGCGGCTCATTGAGGAATCACTCTAATATGATTAACAGGAATCCGCCATATGCGGTCCACCCATAGCCCGGTCTATGCGGCTCAATACCATGTTAACTCATGCGGCCCACAGAAACTATGCATATGCGGCTCATGGAGAGATCGTCCCCTGCAGCTCACAAAGACTACGAATATGCGGCTTACGGAAAGTTAGTCCCCTGCGGCTCGATAAGGCATTGACTCCTGCGGTTCACGAAGAGTATCTCCCTGCGGTTCAAGTGTTGGTCACCCTATGCGGCCCTGGCAGGACCTTCAATTAAAACACGTGGCACTGAAGATTCAACAGAATCCCAACGAGAATATTTGACATCAGTATCATAATTGCCGAGATCAGGTCATATCATTTATCATCAAGCCAATAGGACACGTGGCGAGCAATCAAATATTGGCATAATCAATCACGAGGATTTAAAGCGGTCAGCATTAACTGCTCATAAGATTTGGTGCTATCAGCATTAGTGGCCGAGATTCATTATGATCAGGATCAAGGGCTCAGATAGAATGAAGGAAGCGCCGACATTCCAAACAGATAATCATCAGCAAACCCTAATGATCACACCCCACTCCTATAAATAGCCAGCGTCCTCCCCATGCAAAAAAAAAAAGAAAAGAGAGAGAGAGGTCGGCAACAAAAGAATAAAAAAAATAAGAAGAGAGAGATCTACACAGAGAGAGCTCCCCTCTTTCTTCTTGATACTCACAGAGAGAGAGAAGCCAGAAGAGCAACCCGAGGAGAGTAAGAAGAGCCTTTCTTCGTCAACGCCAAGCAGATCTTCCCCGAGCCAAGGCTGCATACTGATCGTCCAAGGAGTAAGGCAGAGCGGCCGTCGCTTTCCCGAGCCTCTATCGTCACCCCCCAGAATCAAAAATAAACAATCGTACTTAGTCTGCTGTACCTAGGTTTTCGTCCCTAGGCTTTCTTTGTACGAGCGAGTTTGTATTGTGAGTCTAAGTTCAGTCCTCCGATAATTATTCTGTTCTTTTACAATCAATGGCAAACACGATGGCGACTCTGCTGGGGACTAACTTCTCCACGGCTGAGGAGTTGGTGACGCAATCGGAAGCAGCCAAACTTGGCTCCACACAACAGAAGATGGTCGTCCGCTTCGACCAACAGGCGTTCGAAGAGATGCTCTCTGAAGGCAACGCTGGCCCGGTCTAGAAACGCATCCGCACCACGAAGGCTCGCAAAGAGTGGAGGCCAAAGTCATTTGCTCCTCCCCAAGCCTTCGATGGGATACCCTCGGTCGCTCAAGACGGCGAGAAAGATTCTCCTGCGGCCCCACTTCAGATCGCAGACACCTCTGCTGCCCCCAAGTCCGGCAGAAGAAAACACTATGATGCTGGACTTGCAGAGGCAAAGAGGATCTCTGCTCAACCTGAACCGCAGAAGGGTATTAGCCGCAGAAAGAAAATCCATGCGGCCACAACCGTCAACCACACAAAGAAAACTCATGCGGCCACTTCTGTCAGCCGCATAACTTATGCAGCTACAGTTCCCAACCGCATGGATGAGATTCATGTGGCTAGTAAAGTCAACCGCTTGCAGAAAACCCATGCGGCCACAGATGCCAACCGCATGCGGACAGCCTGCACGGCCGTGACTCCTAACCGCATAAGAACTCGTCCCATAACAGAAGACAGTCGCATGCAGATAGCCTGCACGGCACCCAACGCTAGCCGCATAGCGTCTCTACCGCGCTTCTCTCGATCAGTTTTCGATCGACTCTCATGCGGTCCTAACTCTGATCACTCGCTGGATGAGAATCCAGACTCTGTGATACCTAATGTGGACTCTTCCTATTACGCACCCACAAGTGCTAAAAAAAAAAGTCTAGGACAGCGGGGGCTCATCAAGTCTAGACAGCTGCCCCAACCTCTGACTATCGGGGCGTCCCGCTGAGTATCACGCGGGCCTCTGACGGGAAGTTGTATAAAACCACTCGAGTCCAGCCCCTGGTGGCAAACGGACAAAGTGGTTCCTCTGACCTGCGTGAAGCTATCCTCCACAAACGCAAGGAAAGAGAAGGAGCCTCAGCGTGCAGAGAGTCCTCACAGGGACGTCACTGCACCCAGATTATCGTCAACTGCTGTTGCAACAACACGGCAGTAACAGAAGACCGGCCATCCGTCTTCCAAAGATTACAACATCCGAGCTCGGAAGACGAGGCACCTCCCGTTGCCTCCTGCAATTCCGTGAGGAAAGTCCCCGTGGAGGAGAGAGGGAAGAAGACAAGCATCTCCAGCCCAAAGGTGTCAACTATTGCTGCTAAGAAGCCGTCGTCTAAAGGATTATCCTCTACTGGAGTATTCCAACACACCCGTTCAAAGACGAAAACTGCTACAGTAGGAAGTTCGCCGTCTACGTCATTGGGGGTCGTCGGAACTGGGGGTAGCACTCCTCCAAACCTCTACGACAACCCGACATTCCAAGAAGACAGACTGGAGGAAGCAAATCCTCCGACGGATACAACAGATACCGACGTCCTTGAGGACGTCCTAAATGAAGCAAGCTCTGAAGCTGGGGGTACTGTTCCTTTCGAGTCCGAACCTGAAGAGAATATCCCCACATATCCCGATGATTTCTCGAGGCATGAGTATGACTCGGAGGGCATGTCCGCCACCTCTCCTTCTGTCACTCCTCACGTGAGGACGGTATTCATGACAGACAACAGCCAAGGTGGTTCCGGCGATCGCCAACGTATCGACACTTTGGAGGCCTTACTGCACGCCTTGGTCAAGTCCGTAGATGAGATCAAAGCGGCACTTCCTACTCTGCAGGGAGTGACACCTGGTCAGACAAGCACGGGTCCCACGAACAACATAGATTCAAATTCAGCGGCACCAAACCCGGGCAATAATGCTCCCGAGATAACGGCCCCTACCGCGACAGATGAGGCCCGAGAAGTAAGGAGGGAGGTTCAGGAGCTTCGAGCGATGTTCCACGCCCGAGAAAATTCTCAAGACCTCAGAATACGGCAACCATACCCAGCTGAATGGAGGGATGTGCCCTTTTCCCCAAGATATAAGCCGTTCAATATCAACCCATATGATGGTAAGACTTCAGCAAGCCGGTACATCACTTACTTTGAGGTCACTACCGACCATCTGCCCTATGATGACGCCATCCTCACACGATTATTTATTGGGGCAGTGGAAGGAGTCGCCTTCGATTGGTACCGCAACCTGCCAGATAATTGCATCCACTCCTTCGCTGGCTTCAAGCGCTTGTTCTTGGAGAGGTTCTATGAGGTAGGGCAGGACGTCACGATGTCTACCCTCATGGACGTCGTCCAAGGAGAGAAAGAGCTGACAAGGAATTACATTGAGCGGTTTCGTCAAACCGCAATGAAGTTACCATCTGGCAACCCGGACTCTTCCTTGATTGAAATTTGCCAAAAGAGACTACTCCCAACAATTAGTCTCTGGATGGGCGAAAGTCAATTCAAGGACTGGAAGGCCTTTATCATCAGCGCTACAAGTGCCGAGGAACGATTGAAGAAAGCTCGCCAACTGGGATTGCATATCTCAGAGGGAGAGAACAAGAGGAAGCGTCCCAACGCCAGCAACGACAATGGGGGTAGCCCCTCCAACCGAGACAACAAAGGCAAGCAGGCCATGGTGACCGATATAGCCCAGAAGCCCGAGCAACAGCCAGCGGACAAACAATGGCCTCAAATCACTTATTCTTTCGAAGACGGCCACGTCAAGCCTATCTTGGACATGCTTATCCAAGGAGATAGAATTCAGCTTCCTCCACCAAGGCGGGAACCTCGGCCTGCTGATTTGGAAAATCCAAAGTTCTGCCATTACCACCTCTACGTCCACCATGCTACACACGACTGCTACCAACTGAAACGGTATATCCAGAACCTCATCGATTCGAACGCTCTGGCTATCGACTTCGAGGAGGTAACCGTAGCAGCCAACATGGTGTCCGTACAATTCGGCAATTTCCCTCCAACAGAGACTCAAGACGGTATCATGTCCATCCCTCTGGCAACAATGGAAATCACTAACCTTCCGCCTGCCCGTAATCAAACTCCCGGCCTAATACCCCTCATCACATCACGAGGGGAGATCATGTGGGTCCATCCGGACCTAGTCCATGAGGTGACTCAGCCCACTTTACCCTCTAAAAAGAAAAGTGGAAAGGTCAGATCATGCCGCACCGCCTCGGCAGAGGAGGAGGAAGTCTCAGCCGTCACTACCCGATCTGGAGCACAAGCCCAACCAGTGGCCGAGAATCCGACTAATGATCAGCAGCCCACAAACGCTGATACTCCGGGACCGGCTCAGCCTTCGACGACCGACAAGCCTAGGCCGAAGGAGACTCGCTTCGACAAATCTCTCCGAAAGGAGACACCTCAGGGGCTGGAGAGGCCCTATAACTTCGACATCTTGGCGCAATTGGCTAACACACCGGCCAAATTGTCCTTATACGAACTCCTGAGACTCTCAAAGGATGTCCGCATAGCTCTAAGTGAGGCGCTCCAAAATGCCGACGCATACTTGGCTCAGGTCAACCTCACGGGAGATAATCAGCCTACAGATCTCCAAGATAGTGCGTGTACAGGTGCAATGCCCAATATCGTCTTCTCTCCGCATGATATGCTCATCAAAACTAACCTGCACGATCGCCCATTGTACTACACTGGATACATCGGCGACGTAAAGGTAGACCGAATGCACATTGATCCCGGGTCCTCCATAAGCATCATTCCGAAGGGTCTGCTACATCATCTTCGCATTCCAATGCATCGTCTGACGCCTACAAGCACCGCCATTAGCGGTTTCAATTCGGGCAGGAGCTACCCAATAGGGAAGATTTGCTTGAAATGTCAGATTGGCGATCTCCAATCAGAAGTCACCTGCTACGTCATAGATGCCGACACTTCTTACAATATCCTTCTGGGGCGGCCTTGGATACACGATTACATGATCGTGCCTTCCACGCTACACCAGTGCTTCAAATATGTCGATAAGCACGGCTTTGTGAGGACAGAGTTTGCTGATATCGATCCCTTCAAGGGGGTCGAATCTTATTACTCAGACTCCTGTCTGTACGAAAAATCAAAGAAGCATCTGGTCGAAGAGGAGGTGCAAGCTCACACCAAGACAACCACAAGATCAGAAGAACCCCTGACAATCCATCTCCAGGCTCGCAAACCGGGCAGTTCTGCACCCCTTACGGCTACTCTGCGTAAGGACGCAATCAGTCTATCGGCGCAAGAAGAGCAGATGAGGATCCGGCTGCCGAGGTCTGGCCAAGTGCCGAGACCCACACCAGGACCTTTTACCATCAGACTACCGAGAGTCGGTCAGCTCCAAGCAGAGAAACTCAATCCCTCCGACAGACCGCTCACGATACGTCTTCCTAAAAAGGGCCGTCACCCCGACGCGAGGTCTGACACTTCCAGCGAACCAGCCACTCCTCGCCCCACGTCAGATGCCAAGCTGGGGGTTGCTAGTCCACCAACAACTCCACGACCTGCTCCCCCGGTCGAGCCCCTGAAGATCAAGCTGACTAGGTCGCTCTCCCAGTCTTCATTTATACAGGGGGTGGCCGAAGAAGAACCAGAATTAGCCAAGTATGTGGTTGCCCACTCCGATACCCCTTCCACGGATGATGTAATCCCTCTCGAGAAGATACCTTATTTTATCAATAAAGGGCTATCTTTGAATTACATCGAACTCAACAAGCTATGTACAATGTATGCTATGGACCACGGTATAGGCACTCACCTACATACACAGGTGACAAATGTGTACACCGCTATCCAACTTACTCCAGTAGAAGACGCTTACCGAATAATCGAAGGAGGGGACCACCCAATCATCTTCGGCCGGACGAACAACCCGCATCCCCTCGCCATGGAAGAAGTCGACTTCGGGTCAGATAACGGAAGACTGCCTCTGTATCTCTATAGCCGTCAATCCAAATATCTCATGCAGAAACAGGGGTATGATCTAGAGACAACGCCAGGACTGAACTACGGCACTGGACGACGATTACCTTTGAAGACGCCAGCCCCGGCGGGCAAACCACGGAACTACTATAACAAAACCCGATGCGGTTTAGGGTATGTAACGCCAACTACGACCCCTGAAAGCTCAGATGAAGAATGCGACTGGCAGTCACACTCAACCGGGTCACCAACTTTCGACTCAGACACAAGCATTGGGGACGTATTCAGACAAGTCCTATCAGTCAACATGGCATTTGTCGACGCTTACGAAGAAGACGAGGACATTCCTGAAATCTTCGAGCTTGAGCCGTGGGCCCAACAGTTAGACGCACAATGGGAAAAGCGATTCGAGCTAAGAGAACCTCCTACGGAGGACGAAGTTATGCAGGTCAACCTCGACACCGAATCCTCTCCAAAGCCAATCTTCGTCAGTAAAAGCCTAACAGACAAGGAACGAGAATCACTGCTGGAACTCATCCGAGAATACATTGACGTATTTGCATGGAGTTACGAAGACATGCCGGGATTAGATCCCGACATTGCTCTCCATAAACTCAATATACGGCCGGATGCAAAGCCAGTCAAGCAGCAGCAACGACGCTTCCGCCCGGGCGTCATGGACACGATCGAAGCCGAAGTCAATAAACTGATAGCCAGCGGCTTCATCCGTGAGGAGCAACACCCTGACTGGGTCGCCAATATAGTCCCGGTCCTTAAGAAGAACGGAAAGATCCGAATCTGCATCGACTTCCGTAATCTAAATGAGGTATGTCCGAAAGACGAATTTCCCCTCCCGATCACGGACATCATGATTGACAACACATGCGGCTTCGAACGTATGTCATTCATGGATGGATTTTCGGGATACAATCAAATCAAGATGTCCCCCGACGATGAGAAGCACACATCATTTAGAACACCGATCGGCACATACTGTTACACAGTCATGCCATTCGGTCTAAAGAACGCTGGTGCCACATATCAGCGGGCTATGAGTATCATTTTCAGAGAACATTTGTGCAAAACAGTGGAATGCTACGTCGACGACATCGCTGTCAAGAGTCGCCGCAAGGAGGATCATCTGCAAGATCTAAAGACGGTATTCGACCTGATGCGAGCCCACAACCTAAAGATGAACCCTACAAAGTCATTTTTGGGCGTATCCAGCGGGAAGTTCTTAGGTTTCATCATCACTGCACGGGGTATCCATGTAGACCCTGAGAAAACCAAGGCAATAATGGAGATGGGTCCCCCGAAAAATCTCCGCGAACTTAGAGGCCTCCAAGGGAGGCTAGCCTATATCAGAAGGTTCATTTCCAATCTCTCCGGACGATGCCGGTCGTTTACACACCTCATGAAGAAGGGAGTCTCATTCGCATGGGACGAAGAATGCCAACGCGCTTTCGACGACATCAAAGAATATTTGTCAAATCCTCCAGTCCTGGTGGCCCCGGTCCCTGGAAAACCATTCTTGCTCTATGTACGAGCAATGGAATACTCCCTCGGTGCCCTGCTGGCACAAAATAACGATGCAGGACACGAACAGGCCATATACTACCTCAGCCGAATGATGGTCGGGCCCGAACACCGATACACTGCCGTGGAGAAAGAATGGCTCGCCTTGGTGTTCGCTATTCAAAAGACGCGGCACTATATTACAGGACAAACCATACATGTGATCTCACGGGTAAATCCCCTCATGGTCCTCATGACTAAACCAGGGGCGCTCAGCTCTCGTCTCGCTACCTGGGCAATACTGCTATCCCCACATCATATGATCTTCGTCCCACAGAAGGCTGTCAAGGGTCAAGCCCTAGCAGACTTTTTGGCAGCCCACCCAGGATCGGAGTCATCCAGAATCTGAAGAGATCCCAGACGAGGTCGCCGATTCGAATACAGCCACTCACGATAACATATGGCGAATGTTCTTCGATGGCGCCTCAAGAACCGGACCCAAGGAAAATATCGTCGTCGGGGTCGGAGTAGTATTGATCTCTCCTACCGGGCTAGTGATCAATCGCGCCTACTCTCTCACGGAACCCTGTTCCAACAATGTGGCCGAGTACAACGCTTTGGTCATTGGCCTCCAACTCGCAAAGGAGCTGGGTGTAGAATATCTCGAAGCATACGGCGATTCACAATTAATCGTCAATCAGATTCGGGGGTCGTACGAAGTCCGCCATGAAGACATGATCCCCTACCACCAAATAGCAATCAACATTATCTCCTCATTCGAGGGATTCTTCATCGAACACGTCCCCAGACTTCAAAATATCAAAGCCGATGCCCTAGCAGGCCTTGCCGCTTCCTTAGCAGTGCCGAACCAAGCGCATCACTCAGTTGAGGTGATAGGCCACGAACTGGTCTGTCCCAAGAACAATATTCAATTCGTGGTGAGCTATTCCGTCCGGACGGTCGACGAAACACCAGACTGGAGACAGCCGTTCATTGACTTCGTCGTATACGACATCCTCCTGGAGAACCCAAGGGAAGCCACCTCCATCAGACGGCGTTCTCTCAGATTTTTCTACGACACAGAGAAAAAAATGTTGTACCGACGATCCTACGACGGATTATTACTCCGGTGCTTGTTAAACGCAGAAGCCAAAGAAGCTGTACGAGAAGCTCACGATGGTGTCTGTGGGGCCCATCAGCCTGGCCCTAAGCTACAGGACCGCCTTCGTAGTATGGGCTACTACTGGCCCACGATGGTGGCAGACGCAATAGACTATGCCAGAAAATGCAAGGCTTGCCAAGTCCACGCAGACTTCATTCACCAACCCTCCGAGTTTCTACATCCAACGGTGGCATCCTGGCCATTCGAAGCATGGGGAATGGATATCATTGGTCCAATCACCCCGCCTTCCTCCCGAGGACATCGCTTCATACTTGCGATCACCGATTACTTCTCCAAATGGTCGGAAGCCGTCCCACTCGCAGAAGTTAAGACTTCAAACGTGATCAGCTTCCTTAAGCATCACGTCATCTACCGCTTCGGACTACCGCGGAGGATCATCCATGATAATGGTCCACAGTTTATAAGCCATGCATTCTACCGATTCTGTGATAAGCACCGCATTCAGAATGTCGCTTCGACACCATATAACCCAGCAGCAAACGGGTTGGCAGAGGCATTCAATAAAACAATCATCAAACTCCTCAAGAAGTTTGTCTCCTCCAACAAACGCGACTGGAACGAGAAGCTCGGCAAATGCTTATGGGCTTATCGCACCACAGTTCGAACAGCTACTGGGAATATACCATTCTCTTTAGTATACGGGAGTGAGGCAGTCCTCCCACTGGAAACTCAGATTCCCTCACTCCGCGTCGCCCTCACTTATCAATTGACAACGGATGATAACTATCGACGTCGATTACAAGAGTTGGAGGCCTTAGACGAAAAGCGCCTACTAGCCCAGCAAAGGATCGAGCTATACCAAGCACGTATCTCAGGAGCCTTCAACAAGAAGGTCAAAATCAGAACATTCCAAGTGGGCGATCTCGTTCTGGCAGTTCGGAGACCAATGGTCATGACTCACAAAACCGCAGGCAAGTTCCAGCCAAAATGGGAAGGTCCATTTGTCATCGAGACCGTGTTCTCCAACGGCGCCTACCGCCTCGCCAAGCAGAATGGGGACTTGCTTATGTTGCCCGTCAACGGCAAGTTTCTGAAGAAATACTATGTTTAGACAACATTCTCCAAGTTATCGAGTCATGTACCCTATTAGTACCCCTGAACTCGCACCCACCATTTTCCAAATTATCGAGTCATGTATCCATTGATACCACTGAACCCACATCCACAATATTTCAGATTACCGAGCCATGCACCCGCTGGTGCCACTGAACTCTCATTTCCTCAATATTCTAGAAAATCCAAATTATGTACTTACATTTCGGTCACTCTCTCAGATAGTAAGTCACGTATAATCATACCTCTGAACTTTCTTCCTGAAAGAGATCCTCCCTCATGATCCACTACCCGTGCTCCCAGTGCACAAAAAGGGTAATCGATCCACTAATCTCCGAAACGACCATGTCCTCATTACCTCTGAGTCGTTTTCACTTCCACCAAAAAAAAAAAACTGCCCCCTCGCATAGAACTTCCATGTCCTCCTACCTCTGAGTAATTCTATGCACCCCTTCTTCATTGGGCCCACTCCTGCCATGTCCTCATTACCTCTGAGTGGGAAGGCTCCGTCGAAGAAATCACCATATTTGCCATGTCTACATTACCTCTGAGCAAGTATGTTGGTTCCCTTTCAACCTATTGTCTGTACCCACAACCGGGGTGCGACAAGGATAATAGGTCCACAAATGTCCTCTGTTGACCACAAATGTCCTCTGTTGACCACAAATGTCCTCTGTTGACCACAAACGTCCTCTGTTGACCACAAATGTCCTCTGTTGACCACAAACGTCCTCTGTTGACCACTATTGATTATAGAAAAGTCTTCTGTGAAGTCTCCTCCTACCATGTTCTCATTACCTCTGAGTAGGAAGATTCCACGGTAAAACCCTTATGTTTGCTACGTCCTCGTAACCTCGGAGCAAATATGACTGGCTTCCTTCCAACTTGTTATCCGTACCTAAAACCAAGGTACGCCTAGGGTAACAGGTCCACAAATATCCCTTGCTAAGCTTCTTGGCATAAATCCACCATCTTACCATGCCCCGGGAGCCCGGCTGCTCTACGGCATTCCTTTCCCCAGTACCGAGAACATCTATGACCATTTTGTCATGGCTGTCCCGGACATCCTGATCAAACTTGTTACCCGTACCTAAAACCAAGGTACGCCTAGGGTAACAGGTCCACAAATAATCCCCCAGCAAGTCCGATTCCATGAACGCCGATACAAGAAAGAAAAGATGAGTTGAAACATGCTCATTTATCCAAAAATCAAAGGGCTACATCATTGGGGATCACATCCCTTGCAAATAAAAATATACACATATGAAAAAAAAACAAAAAAAAAAAAAAAAAAAGAAGCAGAAGAAGACAGAGGGCGGATCACTGTTCCGGGGCACATAACACCGTGAGGCGGTCCTTTATCAAGGCGACCGACCGCTCAAACCTCTGTTTGGCTCGACGCTCAGCTTCCTGGTTCAACACCGTCGGGTCCTCCAGATGAACGTGGGCCTGCCAGTTGTCCTCGAACTTCTTAAAAGATCGCTCCAGGTTGGCAGAAGTTCGAGAAATCCGCTCGGCCTCCCGAGCAATCGACTCCTGTTCTGCATGAGCAGCCTCCCGCTCTGACTCTAAGAAGGCTAACTCCTCCTGGAGCGCGAGAATCCGCTCCTTCGTGTCAGCTATTCCACGAGAGGCAGACTCTTCCCGGGCCCTACAAGCCTGACTCCGACGACCCAGCCGGTCATAGGAGGCGGAAAACTTGTCAAGATCCCCCTGCACAGCCGGCCCGGCAGTTTCTCGAGCGAGCTTGATCCTGTCCCGAGCCGCAACCAGGAAGCCCCGCTCTCGTTCAATCGCGGCAGGCAAACCAGCCTGCCGTACTGCCAGCAGTTGGGTCACAAGCTGGTCAGCCTCTGTCAGCTTAGGCTCCAGGAACGCTGCTAACCCCAGCCCGCCAGAAAGACCCTTCAGAGTGTCAATTTGACCCCGAGCTCCCCGTAGAGACAGAGAAAAAGGGACCCCCCGATCCACGGCAGCGTTTATACCCCTCCCTAAGTGGCGATAAAAGCTGTCAACCATATCCTGCGTCACCTCGTCCAGAGCCTCCGAGGAAACCGGTGTCAGCGGGAGTGTGGCTGGTAGCACGGAAGAAGACGCGACGGAGTCTGCCGCTCCTGCCACCAGAGAAACCAACTCCGCATGGAAAGACGCTTGAACAGCGGCCAACTCCTCTTCAGCAGCCCGCAGGATTTGGATGCTCGACAAGGTCGAGAAGTCGACTTCCGGAGCCGTGTCAACAGCGGAAGACGAGGCAAAAACCATTGCCAACTCCCTCTCCGTCTGCCCGGAGACGGCAGAAGGCTCTTCAACATGAGAGAGAGGAGAAGAAACATTCCTTTCGTCCGGATAATGGCCAACCGAACTATTCCTGAGAACATCCACGGCGGGAGGTAAAAGGTCAGGACCTGCAGGGCCAAGGCAACCATGAATCGACTTGACCCGAAGGATATGTTGATAGAGCGAATAAGCCCCTTCGGTAGTCAATATATGGCCTATCTTACCAATGGAGGAGTACGGAGGCTGAGGTTCGTTTACAGCCACCACAGCCTCCTCACCAATAACCTCCGAATCAGGAATCAGAAAGTCGTCCCCGGGAGAAGAGGTACTGAGAACGGTGTCATCTCGCCGAAGCTCAACGACCGCAGGGGCAGGCCCAGAGGAACCTTTGTTCCCCCGAGCTGATGCTTCAGCAACCCGGGAACTTCCAGCCGCCTCCGGGAGAGCCCTAGCAGAAAGGACCGCGGCGCACATATCGTTGATTAAGATAGCGAGGGCGGGATCAACCTCGGAGGCAGTAGATGGTTCAGAAGACCCCGGCTCGTCGGACGCCTACGAAGAAAAGTGATTAAATCATATCTGCGAGAGGAAAGGGAACTACAACAAAGAAACAAATCCAATTTAGCCTTACCTCCGGAGTAGCATCGGTACCGTCATCCCTTTCGGTAATAAAAAATCCACGAGATTTAACGGCAGCTCTCTTCACGAAAAAGGTCGTACCACTGCCAGAAGATTCGTGCCTGACTCGCTTACGTGAGGAACTAGACACAGCCGGAAGCTGTTCTTCCCTCACTCTTCCACCTTCTGTAGAAAGCAATGGGCCCTCCGCCGGTTCATCAGGGATGGGAAGCAGTTGATCTGCTACTTCTTCGCCTCCATCAAAAAGAGAATCTTCGCTGTCATCTTCCTCCCCAGCCGATTCGGAAGGTTCTAATTCAGGGAGAGGAGTCTGAAGCGCTAGTTGCTTTCTAGCCTTAGCCCCCTTTGGCTTCTCCTCTAAGCCTGTACCCACGATAAAACTGGTACTCGGATCGAAATTGATAGGAGGCTTGTTCGCCATGACATGATACAAAGCAGCCACGTATAAAATTTCCCTTGGCGCCTGAGCATCAGGGACCGAGAAGCTGGCTCGAGTATGATAAGCATCATAATAATTCCATGCCCTGACGCCATCAAGAACGCTACCTTCGAAGCCCAAACCAGGATTGGGATGATCAAGGAATAACTGGCTATAACCGAACTGCCGAGAAAACCTACTAGGTAGGTAAGGCTCCAGGTATACCCTATCGCGGTTGCGATAAACCAAATGAGCAGAACGGATGTTACGCAACCAGGTGAGCATATCCGAAGATAGAAAGTGAGGAGGTCCAGTACCATCAAGGTGTACCTTACTCACATCTTCGTCAGAAAAAGGAGGAACGGACACAAAAAGGTGACACCCATCTACCCTCGCCAGCGCCCTCCGACAAGCCGGTATAGTATTGTATTCCCAAGACTGGCGATGGCATTTGAAGAGGAAAGCATCTTCATCCGTAGCATCTTCTGCTATCCCGGGTCCCAGCAAAGACTTGTAGTGCATCGCCAACCACCCCATCAAGTAATGGAAAGGCAATTCTACGCGCTCAAAATCCAAGGTTTTCTTACGAGCAACAACTTTGGATGAGAAGGTTCGAAGACCGTGGTGGATGCTACACACCATGGCGGGAAGAAGGGCCAGCCTAACTCCGAACACCAGTTTAACGGCAGGAAGAATAAAATGGCGACCGATCCTCTCGATAGAACCTGCTCCTCCCGAGACGACGCAATTCCGTAGCCATATCATTAAAAAGCCAGCCAGAAGCGCCTTCTCTGACATCTGCGTGGTCCCATAGTAAAAGTAGCTGAGAGAGTCAGATTGACTCCCAAATATGTCGCTCCTGGACCGCGACTTCTTGACGCCTGACATCAAATCCCTTACCTCCTCGTGCGTTCTAGGGGTTCGAGGAGTAACTTCGCCAGAAGGGCCAACTTTGAAAAGGTAATTAATCCATGATGTGGTGTGGGGAGCGGTCCCTTCGGAGCTATCCGCTGTCTTTATAGCCATCTGGTGACAAGCACTATGGTGGCACAGCAACTCCCGGTATACTGCAACAAAACCTGGGAATCGTCGGTTCAAGTCCTCAAACTCATCATTCGAAGGGGTGTACACCTCGAAAGGCTCATTTCCCCAGGGGAGTTTAGAGACAGTATACATCTCGTGAAGAGCAAGCCCCAGCTCCCCTACTGGTGAGAAGAATGTCCCCGTTCGCTGGCTATACATCTCCAAGAGCGCCATGAATAGCGGCTTGTTAATAGGGAGCCCGTGACAAGTCCCTCGAACAGCATGATAAAGTCCCACCTCCCGCAAGAGTGTTCCGTAGGTCTGCAGGACCCAGGTGGTCAACTGGACCCACGCAGAAGTAGGGTTTATCCAGTTCGGCAACGCTATCCTACCAACAGGATAGGACTTCTTACGGACAAGCCGATTCAAGAAGGTGTCAGCCTGAGAAAATGAGAAGTTGGGACCGTATGCATTCATGAAGGAGCCCGGGGCCAGACCCATCATATACCGAGGGACGGGATCCTTACCTGGGTACGCTGACCGCATATTCGGATTGTAATGGATGTCGCCCATCAACATCCCCGATTGAGTAGGGGTTAAGTTGCACACCATCTTCCTGTTCAACAGCACCATGTTGAACCACGATAAGGGATAATGGCGTTCCATAAAAGAAATATGGATTGACTCCCCGTCCAAAGAGAAATCCCAGTTCTCGGAAATCTCTAACACTCGAGAGTTCCCTATGGTTAGAGCATCTCCAAAGAGGAATAGAGGCTTCAGGTATTTCCCATCCAGCCTCCCAGTGTTCATCATGGAACGAAGGTAATAAAGGGTCTGATTCTCGATGGCGTTCAACCTCTCCAAAGGCTCATCAGCAGGGAACTGATTCAATACATGCTTAATTAGGTCGTCAAGACGCACATCCAAAGCGAATTGATTTGAACCAACCAAAAGTTCCTCCGCAGGATTCACGGGCAGATTCACTAGAAAAAGATAAAAGAAACAAGGTCAGAAGACAAACAAAGAAGACAGAAGTATTGGAAAAGATTACTGAAATCTATGCGGCTAAGGTTGCCACGGCCTCATGCGGCTCATCAGCAGATAGGTCCATGCGGCTCTGCGCGTCATAGCCCCATGCGGCTCTGAATTAACCAAATCCGTACAACTCAGATTCAGAAGGGTTTATAGATTCATGCGGCTAAGCCCGACTCATATAAACCACTGCGGCTACAAACCATCAAGTTCATGCGGTTCAAAAGTGAGCAACGCTTATGCGGCCCAAGTCGAAAACACACATACGGTACTGATCGAATATGACAAACTCATGCGGCCATAATGGGCGAAGTGCCTATGCGGTCACATCGATACATCTCGTATATGTGGCTTGTGCATAAAGTATGCAACAGAGCCATGGCAGCAGTTAGGGTTTTTTTCGGAGTGACCCCCTTACCAGCGATGGGCGGGTGAACATCAGGATGGACAACGCCTACAGCAGTCGACGGAGGAGCGACTACATTCGTCGCTGCAGTCGCCGCCGCAGCAACTGCCTTGCCCTTCGCGGCCTTCGATACAGCAGATCTCTTAGGAGCCATGGTCGATAGATGAAGAAGGACGACGAAGAGCAAAACTGACAATAGGGAATTCAAGCAAAGAAAGAAGATAAAGAAATCCCCAAGAGCTGAAAGACTCCTATTTATAGGCGATCCATAAAGTAGAAAGACGCCTCGGATTACGCGCCGCCTCCAAAAATAAAGGCGAGAACGCTTCGGTCAAAACAAAACCGACCCTTGGGATCCTTCCCCAAAAGGCGGCGTTAAATCAAATCAAAGGCAATTAATGAAGATTTGCTCACGAGGTCAGGACGCGTGGCAAAGAGCCTATGCGGCCAGAAGGATCTATGCTGCCGAGATGCTAATACGGCCAGGAAGCTCAGGTAAACAGAACATCCTATGCGGCATGAACGGGGCCATGCTTCTTATTCAAAGTGTTTCAATTTTACAAATTAAAAACTTTGAAGGGGGTCCTGTAGAAGCATAGAAAATATTAGAATAAAAGCATAGATAGCCCATGCGGCTTTGGGTAGCAAGCCTATGCAGCACATACTAGAGTTGCCCCATGCGGCCCGAAAGAAGACCCTCAGACTCATGCGGTTCGGGGATATATGCGGTTCAGCAGGAACATGCGGCTCAATTGACGCCACGTGTGACCCCCCCACAGCTGGCTACTGGAGTAATGGCCTCATTTAATGCTCTGACACAACTCGACGGCTGCGATGTCTCTGACATAAAGTATCATAATGGCTCTGCCATAATGACAGACTCCTCGGGGAAAGAAGACAATCTCTGACCCGATCTGTCAGAAATCCTAGATTACCACGTGGCAAAAGTCTCATGCGGCTCGGGTAGAGAACAGCTTCATGCGGCTCATTGAGGAATCACTCTAATATGATTAACAGGAATCCGCCATATGCGGTCCACCCATAGCCCGGTCTATGCGGCTCAATACCATGTTAACTCATGCGGCCCACAGAAACTATGCATATGCGGCTCATGGAGAGATCGTCCCCTGCAGCTCACAAAGACTACGAATATGCGGCTTACGGAAAGTTAGTCCCCTGCGGCTCGATAAGGCATTGACTCCTGCGGTTCACGAAGAGTATCTCCCTGCGGTTCAAGTGTTGGTCACCCTATGCGGCCCTGGCAGGACCTTCAATTAAAATATGTGGCACTGAAGATTCAACAGAATCCCAACGAGAATATTTGACATCAGTATCATAATTGCCGAGATCAGGTCATATCATTTATCATCAAGCCAATAGGACACGTGGCGAACAATCAAATATTGGCATAATCAATCACGAGGATTTAAAGCGGTCAGCATTAACTGCTCATAAGATTTGGTGCTATCAGCATTAGTGGCCGAAATTCATTATGATCAGGATCAAGGGCTCAGATAGAATGAAGGAAGCGCCGACATTCCAAACAGATAATCATCAGCAAACCCTAATGATCACACCCCACTCCTATAAATAGCCAGCGTCCTCCCCATGCAAAAAAAAAGAAAAAAGAAAAGAGAGAGAGAGGTCGGCAACAAAAGAATAAAAAAATAAGAAGAGAGAGATCTACACAGAGAGAGCTCCCCTCTTTCTTCTTGATACTCACAGAGAGAGAGAAGCCAGGAGAGCAATCCGAGGAGAGTAAGAAGAGCCTTTCTTCGTTAATGCTAAGCAGATCTTCCCCGAGCCAAGGCTGCATACTGATCGTCCAAGGAGTAAGGCAGAGCGGCCGTCGCTTTCCCGAGCCTCTATCGTCACCCCCCAGAATCAAAAATAAATAATCGTACTTAGTCTGCTGTACCTAGGTTTTTGTCCCTAGGCTTTCTTTGTACGAGCGAGTTTGTATTGTGAGTCTAAGTTCAGTCCTCCGATAATTGTTCTGTTCTTTTACAATCAATGGCAAACAATACCTTGATTGTCTTAACTCCTCATGCTTGTCACCTTGTGAGTAGAATTGCTTGGTGTCATCGATAGTTAAACATAGATATGTTACTTGCTATTGGCATTGTAGAATGATTGCTTGCTCTAATTGCATGTACTTAGATTAGTTTAGCTTTGGTGTTCCTATCCTACTTGGATTTGAAATTTTGAGGACAAAATTTTTCTAAGGAGGATAGAGATGTCACTTTCCGTTCCCAGAATACATTTTTTAAATACGTATACTGCTTGAATGTATTTATTTAAATTTTATCATGTATTGTTCTGTATTTAAATTCCTTTAATTTTACATTAATTAATTTTTCTGTAATTTTACTTTCAGTATTTTTACTTTCTGCTTTGCTTTTGGGTTCGGCCTGAGTTGGTTTATTTTTCGGGTTTAGGTGATTCAATAATTTCCCACTTACCACCCCCATTAAAGCCCCATCCCCTTTCTCTCTCTTCATTACTTCTTCTCATTTCTCTTCTTCTTCCTCATAAACTCTCCCCCACCTATCCAGCCGCATAGGAAAGTGCCAACTTGCTTCTTGAAGGATCTTCATTTTTGTTGTTCTATTGTCTTTCTCTCAAGATTCTTAGATACTTTAGTACTTAGCATTTTCAATTTCCATAGCTCATTTAATGTAGATCTAAGTTTAATGCATTTTCGGATTTCTTAGGTTTTGATCTAGTAACTTTGTTATTTTTTAAGTTTTGATGGTTCCATGTTGTAGAGAATTTCATTCTACCCCATTTTGACCTATGGAAGTCCAGATTTGGACTTGAAATGAAGGATTTAGAGAGCTTGGAAGAAATGGCTTCCATGGTTCTGATTCTCGAAAAATGGAGAAGAAGAACAGTACTTGACCGCATGAACTTTCATGCAACAAGTTCCATCCTAGCCGTACGAGGAATCCTAGCCGCATGAGGAATCCTGGCCGTATGAGCATTCCTGGCCGCATGAGCATTCCTGGCCGCATGAGCATTTCTGACCGCATGAGCATTCCTGGCCGCATGAGCAATCCTGGCTGCATGAGAAATCCTAGCCGTATGAGGAATCCTGGCCGCATGAGCATTCCTGGCCGCATGAGCAATCCTGGCCGCATGAGCATTCTTGGCCGCATGAGCAGTCCTAGCCGTATGAGGAAACCTGGCCGCATGGGCATTCCTGGCCGCATGAGCAATCCTGGCCGCATGAGCATTCCTGGCCGCATGAGCAATCCTGGCCGCATGAGCAATCCTGGCCGTATGAGCATTCCTGGCCGCATGAGCAATCCTGGTCGCATGAGCATTCCTGGCCCCATAAGAATTCCTGGCCGCATGAACTCTATCCCATAATGCCTTTTGGCTGATTCTGTCCTAAATTTGGCATTAGTTAACATTGATTGTTATCTTGATTAATAATTGATCATGCGTTCCTAGATGGAACTAAGAGACTGGCTAGTCGCCTTATTGAATTAAATGGAATAAGACACGTTCATATTAACTATGAACTATTGAAATCGATTAGTCGATCCCGAATATTGGCATACAGACATGTGCATGCTTTAATTTATATATTTTACAAAAGCAGCAGGTGTACTTTATGGTCAAGGCATGATTATTCCGTGACTAGTTTTGATTGTTGCATTACGCTATGTAAGACCTACAACCTAACCGCACGGTTATTGTTGTAGAGTTAGGCATATCATACTTTGTACGGAAGTAGTCATTCTGAATAACCATGATCCACAACATGGGATTTCACTTAACAGAGAGGTTACTAAGTTAAATAAAATAATGATTGCATGGAGAGAATGGATTCTCGAGTTCTTATATGACAGTCCTCTTTGGGACTATTAGTGTCCGACAGGCCGGCTGGTTTCCA